>NJDC01058124.1:5696-19698 GCA_002245475.1 Calephelis virginiensis
ATTTCCCAGCGGCCAAATAATTATTGATAATAATACGTTCTAAGGTAATCGTAATTTGTATTAGATAAAATTACAGGAAATTAAAAAACGACTGACAAATGACAAACTTATATAGGTATAAGCTTGTCATTTATATAGGTATACAGACAGATTATATACATTTACAATAGATTGCATTTGACATTTAAAGTCAATTCTAATAAATATCAAAACAAAATCGTAAAGTTCTTAGTGAGTGAGTTCTTGTAATTGTCTTACAAGTAATTATTATAATTTGTGTATGAGTATTAGCTCACTCGAGAAATAAGGTGGTTGCAGTCGTTTCGTAGGCAGCGGATATCTACCTAGACATTATTGTACACCATTCTACCAGTGATCTTGTTGGTAATGAACCTTTAGCTGAGGAAGATCCAAGTCTAGAGGCAGACTGTCTATTCTACACAGGACGGGTCAAGATTTGGAATGTACAGAACAAAATATTAAATTATGTTGTCTACTTTACCGATGTTAAACAAACTGTAACGAACAAAAACTCATGAAATGCTTAGTTTTTGATCGTTATCTTATTGAATTTAGATTGAAAGATTAACTGTATGGATATGTTTTTAAACTTTACTAGTGGCAGTTCCGTTATTACTGTTAGTTAATTTGACTACTTCAAAAATATGTGTGTATAAGTGTATAAGAAGTGAAACTTCTCATGGCATCGTTTTTCGTGGAGCATAACAAAAAATGTTTTTCTTCGTAAAAAACTGTACATATTGTGGTCTTGCTGTTAGAAGATACATACTGGCCGGGAAACCAAAAATTACGAAAACGCAGTATGAAATTTGGCGATAACATACAGTGTTTTTTGTGAAGTGTAACTAGAAGTCAATGAACGTGACAGAGAAATATGACGGCAAATGACTTTTATGTCTCTAAAGAAGTAGCTGACATTTGTACTATTAATGATTAATTAAGAAGTAGGTATTTCGTTTTACTACTAATTTTGATTTCTTGTCACGAATTATGATGCCTAGTATTTTAAAAAGCTGCATCAAAATGGCCGCATGTTTTTAAATCTTTCATCTTAGTGAGAGCGCTGTTGTGTCTGAAAATCGAAATTTTGGAAAAAATACCAACAATTACACTTGAACTTTTTTTGCTTACTTGATCTAGGCTTTGATACATTTAAAGGCTTTTTTTTATAATGGAAGGCAAACAAGCAGACGGATTTCCTGATGGTAAGAAATTCACACCGCCTAGAGACACCAAAGGTGGTAATGGTGCGTTGCCAACCTGAGGCCGGGATGTTAGGCCTCGAGCAAAAGTAAGTTTACCGGCTACCTTACCCTCCAAACTGGAACACGTAAACGGCAAGAATTGGACGTTATGGTGGCAGGAATAGGTAAGGCGGTCCCAATCCGGGCGAGCCTCGAAACTCGACCACCTTCTCAATTTTGAAATATGTAGACCTCATAAAGGCCAAAAGCGTGAATATTTTTATTTCTCGACAGCATGGCTGCTCATAATATGGCATTAGCAATAAAACACGCAATGGTTTGTTAAGGCGATTCTAGAAAACGGTCGTTTTATGATTAGATCAGCGGTCAGCACGAGGGGAAGGCCAAGGGGGTTGTTAATTGCGCCGTTTTGTGAACACGGCCAGTAGCGTGCACCGTGGGTAATCAGCAGCCACTGACTGATTGCTTTTTAAATAGGTTTTATGCCCACTGAAAATATTTCATACCCAACGAAAATGAACATTAAGTAAATATTTCGTGAATTTGATGCTAGATTTCTCGTGTTCGTTATAATTTGAGTGTTAGTTTATTGGTGAAAATAGTTGCCGTGGGTTTGGCTGTGTTATAGTTTTAGCTGTATCAATTTTTTATGAAATGAAAATGAAGTTGCACAGAGAATTAGGCAATATTTTTTTTTCTTTTCTTTCTAAAGGTTTTGGCATTCGCGTTAGTATTTTGGCATTAGTCAAGTAGAAATTTGCATCAAATTTACCAAAATCAGGATTCAATTATAATTAGTCATAAATCGTAAATTTTCAATAAGTCATGTCTGGGTCTTGGGTAAAGCGGTGACGTCATTACTAAAGCTCATATGGTGAGATTTGGCGGCAACGGGAAAATACACGATACGCTAATTTCTTCATGTTTATTTCATTTGTGCACTTTCACTGAACAAAATTGTACAAAATGCCACCAAAATTGAAAAATTTCACGCAATTTAAACACGAAATTCAATATTTATGAAAAAACTTCAACCATCTTTTCTCTCGATGGCGCCAAAACTCTCAGAAAATATCAAATAACTTATCTACTGTTTAGACGTTTACTCGTTTGACATGTGTTGTTCGGCATCTGTCCACCAAAAAGTTTTTAAAATATTTTGTGTGTATGTTTATTAGTTATTTATCATCTATAGGTTTCTGTTCATGAAATACTTTTTTTAAAAACAATCATTGCTATGTATTGCATAAAGCAGTGCTTCCCAAACTTATCTGTGCTGTGACGCTCTTAGGTCGTTCTATTTTTTAACGACGCTTCTTAACCCACTTGTTGTCAGAGGAGGATCAAATACTTACCATTTATATAGTATAAGCTCTATTTTTTATGACTCCTCTTAACCTAGCCCGCATCCCGTGGACCAAAAAAGTTACCAGTTATAATAAGTACAAGTCTAATAACTGGTTCCTAGACTCGGATACTTCACCCGACTCGATAGCATTGACATGTGACGCCCCTGGGATAGCGCCACGGCGCCCTAGAGCGTCGCGGCGCACAGTTTGTGAAGCCCCGGCAAAAAGGATATAGATCCCACAACGACAGTTATTCAATTTTTATTTTTTTTGACGGTTCTACTTTCACGAACCTTCTGAAGTATGAACGGATTTTCACCGATATATTTATGTAGTATTTTATAGCCTGAGTCAAAGCTTCGGACAACGTTCACTACGGAAAAAATCGTTTGTTCTCATCACTTATACACCCGGTCAACAATCCGTAATCCATTACTTTAACCATTTATAGTTTGCTTAAAACTAGCGTTGCTCATAGTTACACAAAATGTTTATAGTTTACAATCAATAACGAACGATCGTAGTTAGAATTGAGTTTTTACTTTTCGTAAAAAAATATCTTTCGTAAGCAAACGACTCCTTTCTTGAATACAGGAACCGGAACCAAAAAGTAAATGCTAAATAGCAGTTACATAAAAAATAGCCGTTAAGATAAATATGCGTGGTCCAATCAGCTAATGCGTTGCAATGTAAATCACTAACTAACCCTCCAAACCTCCCCTGTTTATGTAAAAATCAAACAAGAAATCAAACTAATAGGCGGATTTCTTAATTATACGTTTTTTTTAAAATGGCTATGTGTTGAATTTTTTTATTTGTTTTAATTGTATTTTTATTTTTTTTGAAATGTTGTTAACCGCGAAGTTTTTAGAACTTCAAATTTATGATAAGAAAAATACGTTGTCTGTAGGTACCTAAATTCGTAATGGTGTGTTATCATCTTAAGCCTGGGATGTTTTGTGCTTTATGCTTTAGTTAGCTACCGAATTCGCTAGCCGGAACATCTATATGCCCGAATCAAGTAAATCTTTCTTATAAAATGATTTTCCTCCGCAAAATTTCTGTACAAAAATGGCGGTAACAGCTACTGCCAATATAAAATTATGCTGATGACGTAATCTAGCAATTAGCTAAATTGTTTAAACATTTTAATTATAACAATAGATTCTTAGATTACAGAATAAATGGCTAATTTATACATATTACAAATCTTCATTAACTTGTATATTATTCCACTTAATAATTTGTAGTTTTGTGATTTTGTTATATTCTTTAATTAACTATTAAGTTAACTGTTCACTTCCGTACTTTGTTAAAAAATATTTTGAAATTATTCCGTCTTACCTTGGGTAATTGCTGACATACACGATATTACTAAAACTTAATCCGAAAGTCCCGAGTACTATAAAAACCACAAGTTTAGCAACACATCAGCAGTTCAAAAAAAGACAAGTCCAATCAATTATTTCACTTTTGACAGCGGAAAAAATCATTAAGTTTTTCAAGTCTTGGTGCCATAGTGAAAGATGGTCATAGTTTTTTTGTAATGATAGAATGTCAAGTATATTATGAGTAAAGTTGATTAATTTAGGTGGCATATAGTTCAATTTTGTTAAATTAAAGTGCACGCACGGGTGAAATATTTTAAATGAAATTAGAGTATCGTGTATTTCCTCGTTGCGGCCAAATCTCATTAAATCAGCTCGAGTAAAGAGGCCACCGCTTTACTAAATACTCTGACATGACTTGATAATTTCAAGTATATATAATAATAATAATAATAAGTATATATTATATCATAAGAAACTGAAGAAGTATATTAGAAATAAATAACAAGAAATAGAAATTAGGTATTTATACGGAAGACGTGGCAGTATGGCCTAATGGTCTTAGTCTGTCCTAGAAAGGGACAAATTATTTAAAAAAAATATATGTTCAATAGCTGTCTCTTTTATTTTATTCATATTGCATTACTGTATGATATGATATTGTATTTTGTACCTACTGTCAAATGTTAAATAAATGGTTTGAAACGGAGTACATATACTACTAGTACTTGTCCCTTAATTTATAGAGATCGCTCTATTTATCATGGATTTTGTTGGATCGAAAGATCATGGTTTTCAGTGTAAATAACACTAGCTTATTTGTTTAGACAAATTTCTAAGTGTTAGTGATAAGTACCTACTAATATATTTACGAGTGATAAAGCCCGTGTAAATTGTGTAAGAAAACTAGTCGTAACTTCAATGCCAACCAGATTTTACATATTTCTATGTATCGTAAAAATCAAAGGACATCCTGTAACTTTTCTTTCATCATGTATCAAAGTGTCTTTGAAAGAAAGTAGTTTAAGATTTCAAAGAAAGTAGTAGGGATGTTCGACGTTAACAGCTTCTAGTGGAATAAATAATCAATTTAGATTGCTGGATTTTTTACGTCAGCCACCGCTGTAATACAAGTGCTGGCTATTTCCTTACAGTCCTAGATACCTGAGTATAACAACCTCTTCAGTGTTCACTTAAACCTTAGCTTGGTGCCATTATTTAATTAGTGTATAAAATCAACGTGTATACTTACGTACTACGTGTATAATACTTTTCCCTCAAACTTTATTACTAGTTTTAATATTGCATCTGAACTGCAACTGAAACCCACAGAAGACATAAAATTACAGATAAAAAGACGTTTTTAACTAAAGATGTGAGCCATTCCGGATGATTGAGGTTCGAAACAGGTTCATGGATGGTTTAGGGAGATGAGTCTATGAGAAAGCGACTACTTCTGAAAGTAAGGATGACTATAGAAGTAAACATAGAATGAAGGGTTTTTAAAGTTAAACTTCTTTAGAATCTTTGTAATTTCAAAACGGGTGCAACGGAAAAACGACAGGTAAGAGATTTTGTCTTTTGTCGATTTACTGAAGTTTCACTTCTATCGTGCGTAAATCGCACACACATCTTTTGTTTTAAATTATTTTAAATATTATTATTGCATACAATTTCGAACTCAAAGTAGCTGCTGCCAGAAGTCAAGTGAATGTAGATAGCACATATAATTAAGCATGAACTTATTGACCGTGAACAAACGAATACAGATAGTACATACAATTTAACACGGACCTATTAACCATGAGTAAGCGATGGCGTGACCGAACGGAGTTTGCAGTAACGCTACTGTTGTGGATTTCGAACAACTTACTCGTATTAAGCAGTGTTAATCACTGAATGTATTTATTGTTATTTCGTTTATACTGGGATTTATTTGAATTATACTCCTCTTTTGTTGAATTGATATGTTTTTAAAAGAGTGTCTTACAAGGCTGTTTACTGGGTCCGCCGTCGCTTTTAACGCCCGCATTTAACTATAAAAAACATAAAATCTTTCTTTTAATTGAATTGAATTCTTACTAATTTGATTGTATAGATATCATTTCTCATTCGCTAATTTTGTGTAGAATTTGTAGATTATTATCAAAAGTGAACGAAACGTAAAGTTAATATGAATGTAATGAGCTAGCTAATAAAATGTAGTCATCTGTGGGTATTTGTATTATGCATGGACAAAGTTTCTCGGTAAAACAAGTTTAGTGGTATCCAGGGGAAGGATAACATCAGTTGACAGTATATTATATCTACACATAACAGATAAGAGAACGAAGTATTTTTAGGAATTTTAAAACAAAGATTAATTGACAACATTTTAATTACAAAACACCACAAAATCTATTGGACATAAAATGTCACATTTTGGATTGCTTAAGTACATTGCCATACAACTATAATAGCTTTAGGTATATATTATTATATACCAGAACTTAATATTTTACTGTGTTATTCTAAAAATACATATTGTATATTTTTCATATTTCATATTTTACAAAATTTATTTGCACGTTGTACCAGTTTTAAGAGTTTCATTGTTAAAAATATATAAATAAAAAAGTTAATGAAATTGTTAATATCTATAAGGAAAACCTTTTTCAATAATCATTGAGTGATAACAATAAATGCTTGAAATTTAGGTATTTCTATTGTTCATAAGCTTTGCCGCAATTGCTTATCATTATCGTTGTGCTGAATCACATTAAGCGTAAGGTTTTTGAAATATATAGTTGCAGTATTAAACAATGATAAATTAAAATTTAAAATAATTAATATGATTTAAAACATAAACGAACATTTTGACATATTGAAGAAATAGAACTTGGATTTTCATGATTTTATTTAGCATTGAGAATGAGGTGATATATGTAGAAAGCGAATTCAAATAACCAGGCAGCTGTTCCATTTCAAAGAAAGTAGGTATTACCTAGTCACAAAGATTCAGTAATTTTACAAAGTGCTTGCACTGTATTTTTTTTCTACTTTCACAAAGACTGTGAACATGGTATATGATTTTAAATAATTCACATTATCATGTTAAGGATCATTTCCGACTTGCTAGAAAGAAAATAGTTCATTGACTATTTGCAATTTGTATTACTACTATTCCTCGGATTTGTTTGAACGTCTCCCGTTAACCGAAAGAAGAATAACAAGTTGAAATACAGTTCGAATTTAACTTAGCTTAAAGACACTAAACTGTTTTCTTTCTTTTAGTCTACCATCATTTTATTAAATTTTAAAGTGTACATTGTAATTTTTTTTTATTTATTTTAAATAATAACTTAATAAAACTATTGATTTGAAACGATTTGAGAGCTCTTTTATATTTTACAATCTGACCAGTTTTCCCATATATAACAACGAAGCCAATGTACCTATTTAATATTTTTTTTAAATTAGTAACACGACATTTATTTTATTGTATTATACATAACTACATCTATGTTTAATCTAGGCTTATAATATCACATAACATTACGGACATTTGTCCACTCTTATAAACATGATCTTATGAGTCCATGCATAAGAGATATTCCAGACGCCGTTGATGTCCGTTTCTCTTGCGTACCTATGCACATTTGTTTTATAAAATACTTCACTATAGTACTTGATGCCACATGTTAAAATATTGCTATTAATATTTACATAAAGCTTATATTCCACGTTAATTTAGAATTAATGTAGAATAAGTATTTAATGAAAGTATTCTTTTTTTTTTTCAAATATAGCATCATAGCTAACGATTATAAGGCGCTCATCTACGGCGTCTAAAAAAGACTTCATCTGCAATGGCCTTATATTGCAACACCACAAAGTTCCACAAAAGTGTTTCAGTGCAAGTAATAAATAAAAAGTCTTTATTAAAGGTGATTTATCACGTACATATTTCCGTTTGAAACATTTGATAGTTTATGCTCACTAATTATACATCGTTTCTTTTATCACAACTCACTGGAGTATTCATATTGTTTTATTCACAATTCACTAAAGTTATACGTGGATGGGTTCATCATCGTCTTCGTCATCTGAACGCCTCTCCAAAGAAGGTTCTCGAGGAGATCTGGGCGGTGGCGCTGGGCTACCGGGGTCTACATCTGGCGAGGGTGTACGCCTTGCTTGAGCATAATAACCTAGCGCTCCAAGAGCTGGGGCCCCAAGAGAGCCTAAATGCGCCGATGGCCCCGGCAGCCCAAGACCCAAAGGTGGAACTCCCGCTAGCGGCGCGCCGGGATATAACCTAAAAAGATTCATAGTTTAGCTTGGTATATAGAAAACCAACTTATACTACAATTAACACAATTAGTAGTACTTCCAACATGAAGAAAAGGGCCAATTTCAGCATTGAAATATCATGATAAGGCGTTATTTTTTAACCTCTATGGTGTATCGGTCCAGAGGTGGACTTGACTTCATTAGGTCCAGTTGGTAGGTTTTTTTTTATTTTCCTGTTGTCTGGTTGGCGATAGGCTTGTACCTTTCATATTGTGGGATTTAGTGTCTATGGCTAGTCGTGGGTGTCCTAGTTGTGCCTTTGCCTATTTTTCTTTAACTTTTTTTGAACTGGTTTAATTCTTTAACTAACAAAATTCAGACATTTTATAATTAATTGATTTAATTCTGGTATCGGGGAAATAAAAATAAGTTTTTTTTTATTATTTTTTCAATAAAATTAGATAAATACCAGATTGGCGATTGGTATGCCACCTATCACATTGTGAGACCTAAGTAACTTCGAATACTCGTGGATGCCATGGTTGTACCTCTGACTAGTTCTCCGAGGATACGTGTGTGAAGATAATTACTTAGATATATGTGGTTATTTCTTGTTAACTAGTAAAAAATGTGTATTTGAGTAATGTGGTTGAGTGAAATGGACACGAGATTTACTTAGGATTTGGAATAAGTTAATAAATACTGATTAGCAAAGCTTACCGATATGGCAATGGTTTTTGTAATGTGTTCGCCGTTGCTGATGCTGCAGCGGCGGCAGTTGCTGCTGCTTGTCTATAATACAGGTCCGCAGCAGCGGGCGCAGGTTGCGCAGGGTACGCTGGTACCCCAGCCCAGTAGCCTCCGTATAACCTCTGGAATGCCGCGTAGTTACCAGCTTCCGCAAGAAGTTCCAGACCAACTGCTGTTTGTCGTTTCCATTTCGTCCTGTTGGAGAACATTTCAAATACAATTTTCTGCGTAATACATTTTTTTATTTAAATTCATTTTCCAGAACGTCTGGAAAAGGTTGCTTGTTTTTTAAACGACTTTGCATAAAGGAAGGTTATATGTTCGACTTCCTTTTTTTGGATGATAATCGATTTCTCCATCGTTTGTGACATGATTTTAAAAGTTTTTTTTTTATTTGAAAAGCGCCATACGTCGGAAGTCCCACCGCCAAGATCTCATTGCCATCAAGCCTGGCTTTGATCACGCAATCCGAGAGAAATCAAAGGAAATATTTGTGTACTTAGACTAGGTATGTCATCGAAATCGAAGTCAGTTTTTTTGCAGTTTTAATGCGCTTGAATTACACTTCTCTATTAATTTGATGTTATTGTTATTTTTCGTTAGGTTCAATAAATAGCTATAAAAACATCTCACGACATAGGTATTTTATATTTCTTTATGGTTATGAAAAGAGCACATTTTTTAAAAATCATTTTTTAAAGGAGGCTCTACTTTAAAAAAATATTTTATGATATATACTTGAAGTTGGAACTTAAAATATGTTTCTAATATTAGGATATTATTTCATTTTGTAACACTTAGCTAGCTAAATAATAAAGAGGAAAGATTCATAATTGTTAAATGATAAACACAAAATATTAATTCAGTTTATAATGTAACATTCAATATCTTTTATTTTACCTCGTATTAGCTTCAGGCTTGTTTAAAATAATAAGGGTTTATGTGGTAAACTTACTTACTCAAGAGGATTAATGTCCCACTCTCTGGGGGCCACTATTACCATCCTTGAAGTGGAAAATAGACATGTACTTCATACTATCAGAAAATCCGTCATTTTGTGTAATAATTCTATAAAATATATTCGCAATCAGTAACACCTAATCAGTAATCAAACAATGTTTACGTGTAAATTCCTATAGTTTATTATAAAGTTATGAAAAAGTCTTAAACGCTCAAATTTCATTAATTGTTTTAATAAATAGCTAATCAATTACATATTTTGATTTTTCGATAAATATAGCTTAGGAAATTTCGATCAAGGCGCTGCAAGTGCTGACACCGGCCCTGTCAAATATCTCGCCTCAAATTAATAATGAGTCATTAACATCGGTATCTGTAGCATGTTTTTTTATAATATAATAAAATCTTGTCTTCAAATACTATCAAAAATAAATTTATTAGAAATGACTTTCAGTTAATGAATATCCAATGATTATCCTAATTAAGTTTAATGGTAACAACTTCATAATAAATTGACAGGTATACGTTATTTATGTCGCATAATCAAATTAAGTCAAATGAAAGATAAATTTCTCATCAAAAAGATATAATTCTATATCATAAGAACTCAAGATAAATACTGGTTTCTTTAAATCTGTATCTTATAAATAAAAGTGAAACTCTGTTTCCCTTGGTCACCACATCATATGTGAATAAATGAAATAGTTTCGCCAATTCATTTTTTTGTTGAATGTTGTTAGAAGAAAGGTTTTTATTAAAAAAATTTAAGCTATATGGAACATAAGTAAAATTTAAGAAAACTTATCTCATTTATAAAATGAATTTCTGTTTGCCTTGATGATTGCACAATGCGTGACGAATGGAACAGTTTCGATCATTTTTTTTTTTACTTTTTTTTAAATGAAGAATTATTAATTGCACTGTTTTATGCATCATTATTCTATTTCATAATTTTATATATAGCCTACTGGTTTTGGTTATAACAGCATTATCAGAGCAAAAACTTAAACTCCTTTGTCCTGTTTGTTAAATACGTAAAACAGAACAAGTGTTTCATCATTTAAATATATGAATATTTGGAACTTTTACTAAGCGCCGACGATACAAAACGTTGTACCTATTGTGTAAGCAGCAAAACCTACTTTTTTATTTATCCTTTTCGTATTTGCCCGTGCCGTTTGTTATGCTTTACGTTTATTTTCTTAATTTAATTAAATTAAAAAAGGTTTACAATTACGATGAGGCTTATTTTCGTCTACAATACCAGCGGGTCGATTTGACTTTAAAATTACTGAAAGCCATAAAACACCTAAGAAAAATCTATACTAAGTTAATAAAATAACACACTTTTAGAAGAAAGTGAATTTAAGTTCCTATATACCTTGAACCTTGTAGCTTGAGTAGTGAGTTTAAGTAGATATTAGTGAGTCAATAGAAAAAGCAGTATTTTAGAGAAAGTATCAGAATTTCATTCTCTTCCTACCCGACAAGAAACTTGACGTATATACGTGTATGTATGTGTCTTAATTTTTATTTTACGTGGAATAGGTAATTCATTATTCCAGTAGATAACATTTAACATTGATGAATGGCTACTGTTTGTAATGAGGTCAAATAATTTCATAAAATTGTTGCCATCTGCTGTTTTATGTGAGCTTTCGTTGGTAAATTATAAGTTACAATTTAGTGAGCAAATTACATTTATTTAGAATGAGTTATTTTAATTCTTGATGACTTCAGTACCGGACTACCAATAGACTTGACGAAATCAACTTTAAAAGTTTTATAATCTACGAAATATTTTTTGACGTTTTTTATAGTAACTATCCATTCCTGACGTCGTGCTTTAAGTAGAGTACTAAATTGTTAACTTGCACACGCGCCCTAAGATCCCACTTTAAAGCGGCACACCAATAACATTTTTATGAAAACCATAGGCCACGGTTGTCACTTATTGTCAGGTTAGCAGCCTTCTTGTTCGTTATCTTTTGACAAAAGAAACGGTTCGAAGCTTTATAGCAATCTGAAACTTCGCAATCAAGCAATTAATTGAAGTATTCAAGTAGGTAATAAAAAATAACTTAATAAAGAAAAAGTAAAAAATGAGTAAAGGGTAGTAAACCTTCTCAAGGCGAAATGTATAAATGGTTCATGGATCACTTAACTTTGAAACTCATACCGCAAAAACCCATTCAAAAATATTTATGACACGTTATTATCTGAACAAATCGTCTCTAAAATTCTCAAAACTGTCGTTTACGAACCCTATACTAATAGATCAAATGTGACCCCAATAGTCATCAAATTTGTCACAAACCACTCGAGAGCACAATGAGGACTTTACAATAACCCGCAAATAAAAAAGAAATAAAATAATAAATTTGACAAAACGTCTTGGGCACTCGTTCGTTAAGCAGAGCGTTATTGAGTGGTTTTATTTGATTTATTTGATTCTGTTGAAAAGGGTGAACTCGTATAAATTACTTAATATATAGCTATAATATACTATAATTATTTTTATTAAAATTAACAAAGGGTAAATTTAATTGAAATACCAAATTACTCTTGGGACATTACAAGTTTTTCTTCTTCTTTTTTTTTTATTAATATGGCTTTTAATGTTACAAGTTTTTAAATTTCGAATTAAACTTAATCTAAGTACATCGATTTACACCGAGCTGATAATAAAATGAAACATATTTAACAACAATCATATTGCAATAATATTGAAAATAGATTGCTTAAAAATCCCAAACAAAATATTTTAATTATTTTAATAAACATGTTTTTTGCAAATTTCTGATTTTTACAGGCAACCCTATCAATAAGTTTACAAGTTACAACAAACAACAACAAAAATTAATTTAGTTTATTTTTTTTTAATATCCAATCCCGTGAAAGTAACTGGTATCGACATATTATCTGTTTATTCCAGGTAACACAGATAAATAACAGGTAACCCAGTTTCTGCACGTTCTATACATCTCATATTTTAAGTCGGGATAAAAAATATTAGTCTTGATATTACGCCTCTGACTGAAAAACATGTTATTAAAAATAAAAAAATATTCTGTCGACGATTTTTTTAGCAACCCATTTTAATATAGTTTGTGTTATACTAAATTTATTATAAAAATAGGTATCATCCTATGATCAGCTCGGTATAGATCCATGTACCTTTTGTCTTTTCTTATTTAGATGAATCACTATATAGTATTAAAACAAAGTCGCTTCCTCTGTCTCTTTGTATGCTTAAATCTTTAAAACTACGCAACGGATTTTGATGCAGTTTTTTAAATAGATAAAGTGATAGAAGAGGAAGGTTTGTATGTATATTTCATAACCGTGCGAAGTCGGGGCGTGTCGCTAGTTCGATTATAAAATCTGCTATATTTTTTTTAAAAGCCCATACTGAAAAAATCTATTAAAACTCTTCTAATATTTGCATTAAAGAATAATAAATTCTGAAAAAAAAATAAAATAGCACTTTTAAATTTCATTAAAACTAATATCCCCTAGTTCAGATGCAGTTGGTATTGTCATTGAGGTTTTTATTAATTCAAAGGGAGTTATTGCGAAGAGCATTATCATTGTTATTATTAGGGAAGAGCTCATTGTGTAGGGCTGCGGTTGTTAGAAGACGCTTCACTGGATACCTCGTTAATTAATTTCTGTAAATGGATCATTTAATTTTATTAATTTTAAATGAGGGGGAGTTTAGAAGCTCATTTTTATGAATTATTAGTATTCAGTTATTACAAATGAATACGTTTTTGATATATATAATTGAATCCCCATTTCACGTGATCATCGTCACCTGAATGAAAAAAAAACAGGAAAATTTCAAGAATAAAATATTTTTCCATGCCAACTGTTAGTAGCTGCTATTGTCAAGCGACACGAAGTTCGCATGACAATAGCAGCTAGTTATATGAAAATAAACCTCCCTTCGGCTAGTTACATAAAATGAATAATCCCAATATTCGTCAATGGATGTAAAAAAATCGCTTTTTTTGTAGCAGTCATTATTAGGTTTAAATGAAAAAATAGTAATATTCATAGTTAGGACCAAAGAGTATATAAATTTACGTAATAAGAACCGATTCTTCCATAGTTA
>NJDC01058124.1:23697-85813 GCA_002245475.1 Calephelis virginiensis
AGACACCATTATTTAGATGGCTGTTACCTACAACGCCAGCACCAAGGGCTGTAGCACAACCTTAGGGACAGACAAAAGGCCAGCTTATCTCATGTGAAGAGATTTCTTCCATGTGACCACATGAAAGTTCTTTCAGGAGTCCACAAACTTTCACTAGAATCATGACGAGGAGGATGATTGTTTCTCATAAATTACAAAATTGTGTCAAACATTGTGATGATTCGTCCCCAACTATATTCATTCTCAGGAACAAAGACACGGTCACACTCAGAGTTTTTTTTTATGATAATGGAAGGCAAACAGGCAGATGGTAAGAAATTCACGACGCCTAGAGACACCTAAGGCGGTAATGGTGCGTTGCCAAACTGAGGCCGGGATGTTAGGCCCCGAGCAAAAGTAAGTATACCGGCTACCTTACCCTCCGAACAGGAACACGTTATGATATTATGGCGACAGAAGTAGGTAAGGCGGTGGTACTAATCCGGGTAAAAAAAACGAGGAAGTTAGTTTTTATCTTAATATTAGCGGACCGCCTCGGCTTTGTACGTTTATGAAATATACATACTTCCTCTTCAATCATTTTATCTATTAAAGAAAACCGCATCAAAATGCGTTGCGTAATTTTAAATATTTAAGCATACAAAGGGACATAGGGACAGATGAAACGACTTTGTTTTATACTATGTAGTGATAAGAATTACGTGCCATATTGTTTGTCCGCTATGAACTCGTAACCTTACATTTCAATGGACAGGCGCAATATTATTCTAGTATAACAAAAACCTACCTCGTGTTGGTCCGGGCTTCTTTGCAGACTAGACTATCTGTCTTCCTGCCAGGCAGCTCGTAAAAGGCGAGTATAGGCTTACCGTCACTAACACCTCGATATCTGAATAGGTGGTAGAATTTCGTAGTGCCTCGCTCGGATTGGTACCACCACCTTACCTATTCCTGCCGCTATAACGTCAGTGCTTGCCATTGATGTGTTCCGGTTAGGACAATAAGGTATCTTGTAAACTTACTTTTGCCTAACATCGCTACCTTGGGTTGCCAACGCACCATTACCACCTTTGGTGTCTCTAGAAGGCCTGAATTTTTGCCTTCCAATATTATAAAAAAAACTTAGCCACAGCAAGCTTGGTCTGGCCTTGTGGTATTAATGATTATACCTCTGTTTTTATTTATGCTTCTCATAAGATCACCGAAGAAAAGAAAAACATCATGTCTATGATTTCAATAAACGCTAAATAACCTGTATACAGTAGCGGTTTTACTACCAGCGCCCTGGGCGTAATTTATGCGGCGCACCCAAAATACACTTCAAATCTAAACAAAAAAGGCAAAGTAGACAGCGCACAGGCGCCCATTTGTATCTGACGCCCTGGGCGGTCGCCCATACGCGCTCTACCCAAAACACCGTCTCTGTATACACTATCTATACTCTATCTAACATTATCAAGTTGAAGAGTTTGTTTGTTTGGTTACTTGGACGCGCTAAGCTTAGAAACTTCTAGTCCGATTAAAAAAAATCAGTCTTAGATAGCCCATTTATCGAGAAAGGCTATAAGCTATATTTCATCACGATAAGTCCAATAGCAGCGGAGCACTAATGAAGAATGTTTCAAAATCGGCGATTTATTCCTAATGAGAGCTTCCGCTACGTGCCTGTGTAAACGGTTAAGTTTTGCAAAAATTATGTAGGTATAATAGAATTGTTCTCCTTTAAAAGTTTTAAAAAAAGTCCGCGATAGCGTATAAGGTTAGCTCACTAGAAAACAAAGCAAATATATAATGTACGCAGTACTTTAAAATAAAATTCGTTTAATTTTTTTTAGAATAACCAACAATCTACATGACATAAGTTTATATGTTTCAGTACTATAGGTATATTGCACGCGGACGAAGTCGCGGGCGGAAACTAGTGATAAGAGAATATTTCTTAATGTGGGGGTCCCGTACCTGACATTGGCTAAATAAGTCGTGAAAACCGTTTGAAAGCCATATTAATAAAAGAAGAAGAACTAGTGATATAAAAATCAAAATATATTTTTAAACTGCCCAGAAACTAAAACGTATCTATTACAAGTTGTCTAATAAATCGGCAGTTGTTTTGTTCTAGTCGCCTCTGTGGTCTAGCGGTCTGGGTGTTGGACTTGACTGCATGAGGTCCTGGGTTCGAATCCCGGGTCGGCCAACATAAAGAAAATTGGATTTTTCCAATTTTCTAATTTAAAAAAAAATGTTGGTCGGGATTGGAAATGTGCCCGTTTGGCGATAGGCTTGCCACCTATCACATTGTGGGACTTAGTGTCTTCGGCTAGTCGTGGGTGCCTTGGTTGTACCTCTGCCTACCTCTTCGGGGATATGGGCGTGAAGATACTCTACTCTTGTTTTGTTCTTAGGCTCGACACATACATTCGGCATTTTGTGACGGAATTCTGTTTCGAAAAAATTTCGTACGTAACAAATTCAAACAAATCTATTGACTTGCCACACACTTACGGATTTTTTCGTGCGGAATTTGAGCGGATTTTTCGGAATTCCGAAAAATGTTTCCGTGAAAGAATTTCGAAATTATTTAACGGACAATAAGTCCAAATCACGAAGTAAGTCATATTTATATCTCTTAGTTTTTTTTAGCCTCTGTGGTCTAGCGGTCCGGGTGTTGGACTTGATTGCACGAGGTCCATGTTTCGATTCCAGACCGGGCAACAAAAAGAAAATTTAGTTTTTCCAACTTTGTGATAAAAAAATGTTGCTAAGGATTGGATATGTGCTCGGTTGAAGATAGGTTTGCCATCTATCACATTATGCGGCTTAGTGTCTTCGGCTAGTCGTGTGTACCCTGGTTTTGTACATGTCTATGTTTTTAGGGACATGGGCGTGAAGGTACTATTTTTATTTGGTAGATTGGACATTTCTCCTAAGGTCATCAGATACAGACGCAAATATTACATCAATTAATGACGCCAGCCCTCGACAATATTTGGATCGCTAAATATCCCTTATGTTATGATCTATTAAAACCAAAATTAAATGCCATTTGCTGGATAATGATTAGCTTCCAAATGATAAAGCAGGTGACACGGCGTCCTTGGTAGGATTCTCGTGTCTCTGCAATAGGCTTGTCACCTATCAAATTGTAGGACAGTATCTTCGGCTAGTTGTGTGTACCTTGGTTTTGCCTCTGCTTACCTCTTCGGGAATATGGGCATGAAGATACTTTTTTTGTGTTTTTAGAATTGACATTTCTTTTAAGAAGACACAGACGTAAAATTACATTAATTAACCACGCCAGACCTCTACAATATTTGATTCGCTAAATATCCCTTTAAGTTATGATCTCCTATTAAAACCAAACCTAAAATGCCATTTGCTGGATAATGATTAGCTTCCAAATGATAAAGCAGGTGACCTCGGCGTCCTTGGCAGGATTCTCGTGTCTCTGAGGTGTAATTTAAAAGGTTCGCTATAAACGATTACTTGGATTCTTGGTATGTAAACCGCGGAACCTGGTATTATGTTATTATTAACCAGTCACATGTACTAGGTTAACTTTAACTGTATAAAAATATTTAAATGTTCACTAATATTTTGAAACTCTTTATTTCATACCTACCTACCTACCTATTCCTGCTGCCATAGCTTCATGACGTGTTCAGGTTAAGAGGGTTAGGTAGCCGGTAAACTTACTTTTGCTCAAGGTCTAACATCCCGGCCTCAGGTTGGCAACGCACCTTTACCACCTTTGGTGTCTCTAGGCACCGTTAATTTCTTACCATCAGGAAATCCGTATGCTAGTTTGCTTCCAATATTTAAAAAAAACAGCTGTTGCCCGGAAAGCTGCCCGCATAGTTAATGGAAACATTTTTTTTCGGAATAACAACTATCCCTGTATGTTAATCCAAGTTACCTTCTATGAGTGCTAAATTTCTTGAAAATTGGTTTAGCAGTTTTTGCGTAAAGGAGTAACAAACAAACAGACAAACTTTTGTATTTATAATATTAATAGGACAACAGATATTACAAAATATACTTTAAAGTATATAATACAAAGTACAAAAGGCGAGCTTATCTATGATAAAAGAAATTTCTTACAGCCAACCCGAAAAAGGAAAATAAAAAAAGAAACCTGGTTTAAAGATAAATAAATTACAAAATGTATAATATAAGTTTAGTAATATTTAACTTTTTAAAAATCAATTAATAAACGTGAAAGGCTGTTTCGCTCTCATAGCCACACTACAGGAACTACTTTGATGATATTTATTTTTATTTAATGTTATTTAAACTTTATTGCACACAAATCAAACTTGTAAGTATAAAAGGCAAACTTAATGCTAAATGCATTCTCTCCCAGTTAACCTTTATACTAACAGAGATCAAATATATAAATATGTATATACATATATATAGCTATATAGCTAAAGACCCGAACTCAAAAATAGGCTGTTTTCCTTTAAAAATTAACCCCCAAAGTATCATAATAGAAAGTGCTATAATGAGGGAATAAAACTTGTATAAATACCTATTTTACGCTGATGAAGACACGCGTAAATAGCTGGTTCTACTAAGATTATAAATGCGAAAGTTTGTAGGCTTGTTACTCCTTCATGCAAAAACTGCTTAACCGATTTTCATGAAATTCAGTACACACATTGTGGGTAACTTGGATTAACGCATAGGATGCTTTTATCCCAAAATAAGTTCCTGTGGGTCCGTTAACCACGCGGGCAACTGCTGGTAATGCTATAAATGCGAAAGTTTGTAAGAATGGATGGATGTTTGTCACTCTTTTACGCAAAAACTACTGAATGGATTTAGATGAACCTTTTCAGGAATATAGTATATACATCAGAATAACACATTGGCTGGTAAAAGACAGCAAAGCTCACACCTTTTCTGTTGACAAGAGACAACTGTAGTCTATAAGCTATGGATGTTATTTGTGCATATGGATGTTATCTTGCGGCCGAGGTATTAGACCTAATATGGTACCCTACTATCCGGTCTGGAACATGATATTACCATTGTAGCGGTACTCCTGCCGCCAGTGGATCACTACCATGGCAGAAGTATCTAGCTAAGGCGGTGGATCACTATCCAGGACGGCAGATGGTCATTTACACAGAGGGATCAGACCAACACGTGGAAAGATTTTCTATAGTTAGTTTAATTTGCAACAAATGTCAATTGAAATCGGTTAATTGTTACAAACAGACCAAAATTAGCGCTATTTCTAACTAACACTACTCTTCGATCATCATCATCATCATCAGCCTGAGGACCGCTGCTGGACATAGGCTTTCCCTAAAGACAAGTCACTGTCACCAACCGCTTAGATATTCTTTTTTTTTAGGTTTTGGCAATCTGGTTAGTATTTTGCCATTAGTCAAGTAGAAATTTGCATCAAATTTTATATTTGTTTTATATCAATTGTAATTAGTCATCAGTCATAAGTCGTCAGTAAGTCATGTCAGGGTCTTGGGTAAAGCGGTGGCCTTTGTACACAAGCTCATGTAATAAGATTTGGCGGCAGCGAGGAAATAAGTATACGATACGCTAATTTCTTCATGATTATTTCATTTGTGCACTTTCAGTGAACAAAATTGGACAAAATGCCACCAAAATTGACTAATTTCACTCAATGTTAACGCGATATTCAATAATTATGAAAAAACTTCGACCATCTTTTCTCTCGATGGCGCCAAAACCCCCCTTAGATATTGATATCATATAAACTTTTTTTTTTGTTTTTTTTTATTGTTGTGATTTTTTTGCCACCATTACTACGTTGAATGTCATTATAGTACGCGTCATTAGGCAATCTTTGCGGATTACACGTCGTCGTCGACTAAACGCTGATAAACGGTGCGCCGAGTGCCGACAGTCCCAGCCTATTATACATTTGTGGACTGGACTACCGCTATAATTTAAAGTTCTTGCCAACTCATACGGAATGGTATAGGAATTTAATTCGTATTATATCCGGTTGCTGGAAATTTTATAAAAATTGTACAACAAAAGTTTAGCACTCAAGTCGGTTAGCAAAAAAATGTGTTTCTTCAATCTACGAGTATACTAATATTATAATGAGGAAATGTTTGATTTTTTGTTTGTTTCAAATGAATAGGCTCCGAAACTACTGGACCGATTTCAAAAATTCTTTCACCTTTAGAATGCTACATTATCCCTGAGTGACATAGGCTTTGTTTCATCTAAATCGGTGCAGTAGAAGCCAAGTTACGCAGGCGAAGTTGCGTGAAACTGCTAGTTTTCTAATAAAAGGACATTGCTCTAGATTGCATATATCTACCCGGTTGGAGGTAGATTTTCCATCTATCAAACCATGTCTATCTTAGTGTCTTAGGCTAGTCGTGGATGCCCCTGTTGTGCCTCTGCCTATTTCTTTGGGGATACGAGCGTGAATATACTTCACTTTACTTTTTTGAAACAATTTCAATTCTTCGACTAACATAATACAGTCATTTAATATTTTTTTATAATCTTAAAAAATATTTAGATAAGTCCAAAGACGTCCAAAGGTTTTGCTTCACGTATTAAAATTTCTTTTCTTTCTTTAGGTTTTGGCCTTCACGTTAGTATTTTGCCATTAATCAAGTAGAAATTTGCATCAAATTTTATATCAATTTTAATCAATTTTAATTAGTCATCAGTCATAAGTGGTAAGTAATTCATGTCAGGAACTTGGGTAAAGCGGTAGCCTCATTACTCAAGCTCATGTAACGAGATTTAGCGGCAACAAGAAGATACACGATACGCATATTTCTTCACGATTATTTCGTTTGTGCACTTTCACTGAACAAAATTGGACAAAATACCACCAAAATTGACTAATTTAACTTAATATCAACACGAAATTCAATCATTATGAAAAAACTTCGACCATCTTTTCTCTCGATGGCGCCAAAACTCCGTATTAATATTATGATAATTAATGAAATAAAGACAAAAGAGGTTCCTTCAGATTTATTTTGTTTTTTTATTGGCGACGACACTTCGATTTGATTAATCTTTTAGTTCGATTTACAAAATGTAAGTGTCAATCATGGGGTTGATAAGTAATATTATTACAGTAATTTTAGTATCATATATATTATATGTCATTCACTTGCACATTAGTAAATCAGTTTTAGTAATTTATTAATAAATGAAAACATTTATATCACCTTCTGATATTTTATATTAGTTAATTATAACAAACACAGTTGGTTTCTTGAAGAACCATTTAAAAACTTCCAAGAATTTAGTAAAATAAAAAATTTGATTAAATTTGAAAAATATGATTGTTTGTTAAACCTGTTTTCATGGTTTTGTTTTAGATGCATGCTATCTTTTTCAAATTAAGCACAAACAAAAGATATGGAACATTTTATACCTGTCAAATTAGTCGGGACGTGTCAATTTGAGACGTTTTCAATTAATATTTTCCGTGTAATGAATTAAACGTCGGAGTTTTGGCACCATCATGAATGAAGAAAGTCGTATTTTTTTCATTATTATTGAATTTCATGTTTATATTGAGTGAAATTGGTTAATTTAGGTGGGAACTATATTAATTTTGTTCAGTGAAAGTCCACAAAGGAAATAATCATGAAGAAATTTGTGTATCGTCTATTTCCTCGCTGCCGTCAAATCACACTAGATGAGCTTGAGTAACGAATACACCGCCATGTTTAGAATTTAGAAGGAGAAGAAGACGAAGAATTAAACGTCTGTAGAAATGTCGTGTACAGACTAATATGATAGCATTAAAAGTGTTTTGTCTCATTCTATTCCTTTCATTGAAAGAAGACAGCGTCAATTTAAAATTAGTTTAGTGATTGCGCAACAAAATTACCACCATAGCCTATTTTTGAATAGGGTGGCTCAAGCGATTTCAGTTAAAGGGCGAAATAATAAAATGTGACTAAAAAAAAAGTGACATCATAAAAAAATGTGACATTAGTCACATTTTTTTATGATAATGGAAGGCAAACAAGCAGACCTTCCTGATGGTAAGAAATTAACGCCGCCTAGAGACACTAAAGGTAGTAGGTGCGTTGCCAACCTGAAGTCGTGATGTTAGGCCTCGAGCAAAAGTAAATTTACCAGCTACTTTACCTTCCAAACCGGAACACGTCATGATGATATAGCGGCAGGAATAGGTAAGGCAGTGGTACCGATCCGGGTGAGTCGCTGCGAAACACTACCACGTAGTCAGATGTCACGGTGCTGGTGACGATAAGCCTATGCTCGCCTTTTACGAGCTGCCTGGCAGGAAGGCAGATGGTCTACTCTGCAAAGGAGCCCCGACCAACACATACATCACTACTTCCTAAAATAATAATATAAATATAAACTGTTATGAAATGTAACTAAATTTTAAACAAAATAAATTGACGACTAATTGTTGTAAAAAAGTATGGTTTTGAAGCCGGCGGAAGCTTTAAAATAAATTATGGATGGCGCCGGCTCGGCCATGACTTGCACACCTTTCTTAGAGGTGGCCAAGTGCCGACGTTTGTTTCAGTTTCTTCTTCTTCTTTTATAAATATGGCTTCGATCGTTTTTCACGACTTACTTTGCTAATGTCAAGTTAGTTAATTCTTATTATGCAGTCATTAGTCACCATGTACAAAATCATGTCAGGTCAGGGTCTTAAGCATAGCGGTGGCTTCGTTAATCAAACTCATCTAGTGAGATTTAACGTCAGTGATGAAATAGACGATACACTAATTTCTTTATGATTATTTCATTTGTGCACTTTCACTGAACAAAATTAATCTAATTCTCACCTAAATTAACCAATTTCACTTAATATTAACACGAAATCCAATAATAATGAAAAAAAAAACGACCATCTTCTTTCACGATGGCGCCAAAACTCCTAGGTACTGTTTATGTGAGACACCCTATGAGATTTTTGCAACTGATTGTACCAGTTAATACCTTGATATTAGTACAATTATTGTAAAAATAGTTTTAATTTAATAAAACGTTTCCACTCATTAATTTAATGCAAAAAAAGTATTTTAGAAATTTGGTAAAATTTACATTATTAATATATTTAGAAAAAAAAGCTTAACAGCTTATGTTCTAACACAATTCAATCTAAAGTTTTTTTCAAAAAAAAAAAATTTCTATGAATTTTCAAGCGCGGTGAAATTGCAAAAATCTATTTAGATTTTAATAATGTGCTGTCTTAGTTAACAACATATGTGTATTTTTCTCAATTTTGAGACCACCTTGGAAGTACGCTCTTTTCATTTTTTTAAATCGCTTCATAAAATGAGAAATCGATAATCGCACATAAAAAATGTAGGAGTCGAACATTTTTGAAAAACTAACTTTATACATTACAAAAACGCTCTTTCGAATGTAAAAAAATACCTCATTTATTTTATTAAGAATGATAAATAAACCTACGAGCTACAACTGTGATGAAAAAGATAAAATTAGTTAATTTTTTTAAAGACAAAATTGAGATGGTTATTTAAAAAGACCACAGATAAATTATGCAAGATTTATTAATGTAACCACAAATGTCGAGCTCTCTTAAATTCGCCATTTAAATCCGCCATGTTTGTTTAAAATGATGTCATAGCCAATCATAACACCTTATTTAAAAAAAACCAGTACAGACAAACACATACAGACAAAATGTCGAAAATCGATTCACATAAATACCTACCAAGGACATAACGGTACTTTTTGCTAGTATTACAACTAAAACTAAGTTTTGCTATTAAAAGTTTAATTCCGAAATAGTGATTTTAAATGATTTCCTTATCTATTTAAGTGTATCTATGTATTGAGATCGTAGTACAAGTAACTACTAAATTTGTCAAGATATGTTTTATTTTCAAATTTTATTATATTCGAGGGTGGTGCCAAGAGTATCCTAATCCTAAATCGACATGTTTGTGAACAACACACCATTATGTTACAAATTTGACGTGTCTATGTGTTTTGTGGCGTCATATTTCCAAAACAAATGGACCGCTTTTGATGCGGTTTTTTCATATTTGAAAGCTGACGTGATCAAGATGGGTGTCAGCTACAATTTACATGAACGTATAGATTTTGACGGGGATTTACGTACACTTTGTGAAACTTGACATTCATACTCTCTGGCTACCAAGAAAGTGACTTGGCTTGAAGATGAGGTTAATTTTTTCATGTTGTTTAATTTAATGAATTTTACGCGAAAACAAATTAAACGTTTTTTAATGAATATTACCCCTCAATTAATTATGCTCAAGTTAATAACTGTTTCAACTTAAACTAAGTAATAACTTAAAACTAAGCACATTAGACGTAACAAAATTTGATTAATTGCCTAATTTATAGTCACCTTGGACTTTTTTGCATTATTCGAAAACAAAAGTTTAACCGACTTCAAAAAGGAAGAGGTTATTGATTCATGCTTTTCTTGTTTTTTATGGTTGTTACGCGATCACTTGGATTGTAATGAACAGATTTTGATGGTTCTTTTTAACCAAAAGTAGGTCATGATTCAGAGATTGCGAAATTCGACAGTTGTTTTTGTGTTACATAATATTTTAATGAAATATATTTATACAGGTCGGGCAAATGAAAATGAACTTATTTATCTAATAAAAACAACGTTTTCGAGATTGGATATATGCCTGGTTGGCAATGAACATCTGCTCCATCTGGGTCTATACTAGCAATTGGAAAATTATATAAATATATTTACGTTCTGTAGTTTAGCGGTCTGGCGTCGGACTTGAGATCTTGAGGTCCCGGGTTCGATTACCAAGTCGGACAACGAAAACAATAGGATATGTACATTTCAATTTTTTAATAAAAATAACGTTGCCCGGGATTGGATATGTTCCAGATTGGCGACAGATTTGCCACCTATCTCTTTGTGGGACTTTAGTGGCTTTGGCTAATCGTGGGTGCACTGGTTGTACCTCTGCCTACCTCTTCCGGGATATGGGCGTGAAGATACTACTTTATATAAATATATTTACATTTATACGGGTTACCTTATATTGACTTTGCAAATGGTTGTACCTAATAATACCTGGTATTATTTGTATGTACTATTCTATTTTGCCGATAGTATTGAAATGAGCCTTAGAATATTGATCCAGATTATTTAAAGTGCAAACATAAAAATAATGTTTTTATTAATAAAACCTTTTTTAAAAGCCAAGAACTCGAGAGCCCCAGATTTTTACGAACAAAGAAACTAGAAACCTTTTACAGTAAAGTAAAACCTTACTCTACTTATAAGTGAATCTGGGATGCCGAATTCAATTCGTTAGCCGCTTCAGAGTAAAAGTAAAAAAATAACAAGTAAATGACCGCACACAAAACCCATTAAATCCCACTATTAACTACAATTTCACACTCCTTCACGAACCGACAAATCGAAGTACAAACATTAGTTTACCGAAATTTAAAAATAAACACAAAAACTTAAACAAAAAGTGTAAAGAATATTGGGCACCTGCTAGTTCAACTTTGTTAATGAGAAAGAAAGTTGAACTTTCTTAAATGATAAAGGATTTTAACTTAGTTATAAAAAGGGGGAAGTTATATGATCGACTCTATAATTTTTAGGTTAATTGATTTCACCGCCATTTCTGAACCGATTCCAAAAAAACTTTTTTTTAAATAGAATACTACCGAAGTGGTTTTAATGCTACCAAGTTTGGATCTGATGTTGGAATCCCAGGGAAATCCAGATAAATACTTATTTTTTTTGTACCTAGTTCATTTCTCCATATTCTAGACTTATAAACAGGAGAAACGAACGAAAATTATAACAGAATGGTACTCAAGAGATGGTAAAAGAAACAAAGGGCGGCAAACTAAAAAATGGGAGGATGATATAAAAAGGTAGCTGGTCCAGAACTGATCCGAGTAACAAAAGACAGGGGGAAATGGAAATCTTTAGAGGAGGCCGTAAAAAAACGAGTTGTTTTTTAACCGAACCCAGATGTAAGACATAAGTAATATAACATTAGTAAAATATAAGTAGTAAGTTAATAATGTTAATGTTTGTAAATTTAAACATCAATGAAGGCAAATTTTATTTAATTTTATTAGAAATTTTATTGGAATCGAAGCCTTTTGCAATTTTACTTACTTAAGTTACTTAAAACTAGCAGCCAGCTCAGCCTTAAGTACACTTGTGAACAAACTATGCAATTGTAAAAAACTATTGTGAAAATAATAAAAGTATGCATATAATCCGTATCGCATAGTTGCCTCTGTGGTCTAGCGGTTCAGTTGTCGGACTTGACTGCATGAGGTCCCGGGTTCGATTCCCGGGTCGGGCAACAAAAAGAAAATTGGATATTTTCATTTTTCTAATAAAAAAAACGTTGCTCAGAATTGGATATGTGCCCGGTTAGCGATAGGCTTGCCACCTATCACATTGTGGGACTTAGTGTCTTCGGCTAGTTGTGGGTGCCCTGGTGGCCTCTGCCTACCACTTCGGGGATATGGGCGTGAAAATACTTTATAAAACATTTCCTTGAATCACTCTGTCAATTAAAAATACCGCATCGAAATCCGTTTGGTAGTTTTAAATATCTAAACATTCATAGAAATAAACAGCGGAAAGTGACTTTGTTTTATACTATCTAGAGATATTTTTAATCAAATTTGTTTTATAGGCACAAATTGCAGAGATATTTCTTGATGGTTAGGAACACACTTTTTTCTAAAAAAATTAATTCCGCTATGCTTCTTTTGCCTCATTCTCTTAGTGAGAGACGGCGTTTCGGTTTCTTGATAAATTTACATAGTTATATGTGTAAAACCGCTCGTATGCTCCATGAGAAATAAATATGTTATTATATATTATAGACACCATTAATATGCTAATGGTGCGTCACCTGAGACTGAAATGCTTAAGTTTAACGGCAATACCTATTCCAATTCGAAACATTTTTTATGATAATGGAAGGCAAACAAGCAGACGGATTTCCTGATGGTAAGAAATTCACGCCACCTAGAGACATCAAAGGTGGTAATGGTGCGTTGCCAACCTGAGGCCGGGATGTTAGGCCTCGAGCAAAAGTACTAGTAAGTTTAGCGGCTACCTTACCCTCCGAACCGAAATACGTCAACGGCAAGCATTGGACGTTAATTATAATGGCGAGTAATATACAACAAGAATATGTAAGGCAGTGTAAATTCATTTTATACATTTGGTTGAGCACAGGAAATTGTTCATTCATTCATTCAATTAGTCGCTACCAGTTTCACCGTCATTATTCTGTCGTGTTCATGAAGTGCCTAATGAACTATTATCAAGATAAAATTTACTAGCAATTATTTTAACTTTTTGTATGAAAAACTACGCTGTACAATTTTTAAAAGAATTTCATCGACGAAAACCATGATTTTTATTATAGACTAAAAATATCCAGTGTAGGGCTGTGACGACCCCATCGCAGGTTGGTAGTAATCTAATAATTTATTGTGCTGTTGATTCAAGTAGAGTAGTAGTAATTTGGTAGAGTACTGTACAGAAGCTTGCCCGTTTTTGTACCACGTTCGGTGGAGAAGGAGGTGAAATTGCACATGGCTTAAGATCCCAGCCATAAAATACACTAGTTACACCAATGGTGTCAATAGGCAATGATTCTTTCTACAATATTTTAACACAAAAACGATGTTTTATTTAAATAAACGATATTAATTAAATAGTATTTAATACTACGAAGGAAAGAGAGTGATTCTGTAGTCACACACTAGACTAATCTTAATCGAAATTAAGCTGGAGCTTTTAAATTATATTTGTTGTTCTGTAAATGGCTAAAAAGACAGCGTGTTAACTAAATTTAAGATCTCAAATTATTATCTCAGAAGATTGTCTTAATTTTTTAACATTTTCGATATACGAAATTAAAATAGGTATAGTTATTCTTTTTTGCACAAATAAGAGTCTACAACGCTCAGTTATAATTATTTATAATATTACTTGCCATTTGAACTGACTTACTAAAACTAAGTGGATTATATGTTGGTCTCCTTTCTTATGTAAGTTTTTTATTTTTATGAGGTACTTTCGAGTTGGTCTCATTACCACTAAGTTCTGAGCTGATTATGGAATCCTGGTGAAATTGAGGAAATTACTAATTTTTTGTCTACTGTTATTATTGCTTTTCTCATTAGTTGGTCCAAACTCTTTTGCAGAATAGATTTGCCTTCCCACCAGGCAGCTTGAAAAGGGCGAGTATAGGCTTACCATTACTGACACCGTGACATCTGACTAAGTGGTAGAGTTTTGCAGCGACTCGACCAGATTAGTATCACCGTCTTACCTATTCCTGCCGCCATAACGTCAGTAACTGGCATTGACGTGTTTTGGTTCGGTGGATAAGGTAGCCGATAAACTTACTTTTGTTTGAGGCGTGACATCCCGACCCTTACTGCCTTTGGTGGTTCTAGGCGTCGTGAATTTCATAACATCAGGAAATCCGTCTGCTTATTTGAATACCAAGCGTAAGAAAATACATTCACAAATTATAATTTTAGTTTAGTTTGTGCCAATAGAATTGTCGCCATCAATTAGTTTTACTGGCGATATCCCAAAAAGTTATTCATTAATTTGACGTTGAATTTATATTACCCGATAAAAGTACGCGTGTTAAAGATAACTATTGGAAGAAA
This sequence comes from Calephelis virginiensis, assembly GCA_002245475.1. Lineage (NCBI taxonomy): Eukaryota > Metazoa > Arthropoda > Insecta > Lepidoptera > Riodinidae > Calephelis > Calephelis virginiensis. The sequence continues at coordinate 38,362 of NJDC01058124.1, forward strand.
ATAATGAGTTCAATTTAATTTGATAAGGTTTTTGTGGATTAATTCTTGGTTTTTATTCGTATTTGTTCACTTTTATATATTAATGTAAGTTTGTGTACAAAACCATGGTAACCCAGATATATCTGCTGGAATGAGTTTCGTGTGATATTTATACCTACTTTAAATATCTATTTTAATATCATTGTAGGTATATATGTGTGTAAGTAGTTTTTAAATATGACGAAGTAACAATATAATCCTTTTTTTAAAAAAAAATCCTTAAACTGTACCTGTGTGTACGTAACCTGAACTATTTTAAAAATTCATTTCGGAGTAGGGGCTATTTTAAATGTTCCTTTTTTAAAAGAATTACATTCCATATTCAATTTTCACGTAGACCCTTGACTCCGAAACTGGCGTGTTTGTAGTAAAGTATATAATAATTTGGAGGAAGCTAGTCAGGTCTGAATGGCGTGACGTGACATGGCGGTCTGGCATCAGATTTGACGTCTTGAGGTCCCGGGTTGGATCCCCGGGTCAGCCAACAAAAAATATGAAATGTGTATTTTCAATTTTCTTTTTGTTGCTCGACCCGGGAATCGAACCCGGGACCTGATAAAGTCAAGTGAAACACCTGGATCGCTAGACCACAGAGGCGAATTACGTACAAGTATAAATCATTGCCATAAAATATTAACACTAACACAATATTTAACGTTTTACAACCTAATCCCGAACTTAAAAAGTACAAGTAGTATTGTAACAAAATCAATACAGACAGACAAGTAGCAATAATACCTCGACATAATGCTGACTTGGCGTTACTCTGTGTGAGCTGCCGACAGTCTCATGAACTACCTTGTGAGGTTCAATAAGGGTTAAGTTATAAGCTCAAGCGTTTAGCACCTATTTTTATTTATTTAATACTTTGTTGCACACGAAAAGCAAAAATATACAAAATGTAGGAAAAAAAAATATGCACAAAAGGCGATCTTATCTTTAACTACAGAAATGTCTTTAAGACAAATAAAAAAAAAATGTAAAAACAAAGTGGATATTACAGTGTTTAAAAACGATTATAGCTATAATATGGTCAATTAAAACGTGAATATAATAATTAAATATTCAAAAATAAAATAAGTTCAATTATGTCGGATATACGAGTTTTTTATTGGGTCAATGATAAGTAATTAATATATAATCGATCGATCGAGTATGAAAAGTTTTTTATGATTTTTTTAATTAAGTCCTTACGTTAGTGTACTAGCTAAAGAGCAGTTTCGTATGTTATTAATTCAGGTCTGCCAAAAAAAGAGTACTTTCAGGCTGCATATATGTATAAGATCAATGACATCTTGATACATTTCAGGTACAGTGTTACCACATTAAAATAATAAAGATATAGATAAAAATTGACAAAGTACGAATTTCAAAAATTAAAACCAAAAATAGAACTCCAAAATGCTTACGTCAATATCATCTTAGTAAACAAAAATATGCGTTTCAAAAACCTCTTTTTGAAACTTAAACAATTTCAAACTGTTCAATCAGATAGCCCTTAGTTTATTTAGATCGAAACGTCATTAAACCATTAAACTTGTTCAGGAATATTTATTTATTTAATTTTGAAACAATATGAAAAAAACTTTTTTCCGATAGTCCGAAAATCTTTTTGGAGGCTAACTGGTTACATATTAAAGTTTATGAAATAAAAAAAATACTAATTCAAAAAAGCGTTTTGTTTCTAACTTCAAACATAAACTTCTATAATTGCTTTCATTCGAAGCAATACGTGTCTATTATAACTGTGGGAGGTAAAATAATTAATTATCACCGGTATTAGGGAAACAAAGGTTTATTTAATATCAAAAACTGAAATCATCTTGATTTAATGATGACTTGTATTTGGTTTAGGATCACGCACACATTAGAAGCTTGAGCAAGACTCCAAGTTCTTTTCTTTCTTTCTTTAGGTTTTGGCCTTCACGTTAGTAGTATGCCACAAGCATTAGTCAAGTAGAAATTTGCATCAAATTTTATATCAATTTTAATCAATTATATTTAGTCATCAGTCATAAGTCGTCAGTAACTCATGTCAGGCTCTTGGGTAATGCGGTGGCCTCATTACTCAAGCTCATATAGTGAGATTTGGCGGCAACGAGGAAATACACGATACGCTAATTTCTTCATGATTATTTCATTTGTGCACTTTCACTGATCAAAATTGTACAAAATGCCATCAAAATTGACTAATTTCACTCGATATAAACACGAAATTCAATAATTATGAAAAAACTTCGGTCGCAGTTACGCATAATCGTGTGTAATAATTTCATATATATTTTTGACGTGACAAGGTCTTATGATTCGATGGAGCCGGCTGCACCCACGAAAAAACATGACTCATGCGGCGTTACCTCGCTCTGAGGCGTTCCATTTAAGGCTTGAAGTGCAAGCGAGAGCGCCGAACGAGGGACAAACAGGCACAATCGGTCTCCGTTTTTATGACGTTGTCACGTTCAACTGTCGTCAGTAAATCGACTTTACAGATAACCGCTTTTTTTTAGAAGGTAAGTTAAGTGGAATATCACAACATTTAAGAAAACTCAAAGAAAATATAAATTTTACTTATCTGTTATTTGATTAAGGCCAAAATTCAATATTCATAATAATTAAGACAGGACAACATTTGTCTGGTTAATTAGTCTTTCATAAAAAGGTAACCATCTTGTTACAAAAAAATTGAACACGTTGAACACATGTTGCAATAATCGCTAAATCTAAACTTGGATTCTAAACCAATAGCATGTTGACATTTGAATGAATGAAAGTATGAATGAATGACGAATGAATGAATATATAAATGAATGAATGAATTGCATCAAAAATTCACGTGTAGAATGTTATTGGTCGGATGCCAATTTTAGGTAGTGTTTAGTTAAACAGGCGTTTTTTTTGTGGTGGGGCGGTATTACTGCACCTACCAGCAAAGCCGATTAAGAAGAAAACAGAAAGAAAGTGAATAATGAAAAACAACATACCGTCTATTTTGATACCAAGTCTTGACCTGAGTATCCGTAAGACCGAGCTTCGCAGCCAGCTCCATCCTGTCTTGTACGCTGAGGTACTTCTGCCTCTCAAAGGACTTCTCCAAGGTTTGTAGCTGATGATCTGTGAAGGCTGTTCTCGCCTTCCTCTGCTTCTTCGCAAGCCCTGAGGCATCTCCTCCACAACTCTTACTTGATACATCATCTGAATCGTCTTTAACTCCTGGAACAAACATATTTACATGATTATACTAAAAAAAATAATCCGTTTTAAGCTATATGTATTTTTACGCTCGTATCACCGAATACGTAGGCAGAAGTACAGCCAGAGCACCCACGACTAGCCGAAGACACTAGGTCCCACATCGTGTTAGGTGGCAAGCCTATCGCCAACCGGGCACATATCCAATCCCGGACAACGTTATTTTTTATTACAAAATTTAAAAAATACACTTTCTCAAGGTTGTCAGACCCGAGGTTCGAATGAGACCTCATGAAATCAAGTCCACGCTACCAATTGCCGCTGTGGTCTAGCTCTACAGAGGCAATATTTACTATATATAGTACTAGCTGACCCAGCAAACTTCATATCGCTTGACATTAATGCTTCGATAGTAGCGCAGTCTGCGGACTCAATGTCAAACATTCCAAGATCAACAATTACATAATATTAAAAAAAAACAATTACAAAAACATTGTCCAGGAGACCAAATTGTGAATCTAAACTATTCTCGAATTCCCTTGAACACACACAAAAAGTTTCATCAACATCGGTCCAGTCGTCTAGAAGGAGTTCAGCGACAAACACACGAACACAGAAATTATATATATATATAAAGATAGTATATATTTACTAGATTGTAAATCGCTTGTGAAGTCTAGTGGTGTTGGATATATATGATTACCAACTCAAAATTTGTTTCTTCAATTTCCTAATATAACAGGATTGAATGAACGGTTGATAATAAGTATGCCATCTTTCACATTGTGAAACTGAGTATCTTCAGCTGATCATGGCTTTGCATATTTCCACGACGCGGGCGTGCAGATAGTTTTAGATTAATATAATTTTTTCAGCTCCATTTATTCGTTTGTTAGTGAGCTACATTGATTTATTTAGATTTTATTTTATTTAGATTTTATTCTATTTAGATTTATGCAGATTTTAGATTAATTGATTTTTTATGGTAATGAAAGACAAACAAACAGATGGATTTCTTGATGGTAAGAAATTCACGCCGCCTAGAGACACCAAAGGTGCGTTGCCAACCTGAGGTCGGGATTTTACGCCTCGAGTAACAGTAAGTTAAGTAACCGGAACACATCATGACGTTATGGCGGCAGGAATAGGTAAGGCGGTGGTACCAATCCGGGCGAGTCGCTGAGAAACTCTACCTAGGTGGTAAGATGTTACGGTTTTAGTGACGGTAAGCCTATGCTCGCCTTTTACGAGCTGCCTGGCAGCAAGGCAGACAGTCTATTTTGCATAAGACCGGACTAACACGGGTTCAGTTAACATTTTACTGATTAGGATAAGTTTTTGAATACGTCAAGAGTTCTTTGCAATGAAATTTTATAAAATCAGTATTGTTGTCAATCAAAAATGACCGCTGCAACAAAATGGGGGATTTTCATGTTAGTTACACTATTTATAGCTCAAGAACGGCTAAGCCGATTTTGGTTGAATATTGATAGGAAAGTAGCTTAGAACGTAACCTTATATATTCCGTTCGACTGGTAGGAAACCAGGAAAAACAACTTTTTATTTTTTCCTATATAAACTGTAGACTGTGTGTGGTGGAAAGAAGTTCAATGAAACAGCTAGTTTTGGATATTTTTTTTTCATAGCAAATTTTGAAGTCTTTCCTTGGCACATTGCAACATAGTTGGATGTTTTAAAAATGTAGTAGTGCCTTTATACTTGTAGGTATATACCGAGAATGAATCCCAATCTCTTTCGGGCTAACTTCTAGCAAATCCACTAAACCATCGCAATTAAATTATAACTTCTAATTCTTTGTATGAATTATGTACATTTTTATAATCTTAACTATAAAAATTTTGTCTAAGATCAAGAAAGTTATTAAAATAGCAATTATATCTTAATATATTGTATAAATTACAAAGTTTAAGTTATGATTTTCTATTATGTATGTATTTAAACTTCGTAATGAGTTAAATAAACTTGGTTTATAAATATGTCTTTATATAATCTTGTTTGTTATTAATATTATTTACATTCATCATAAAGTAATAGAGTGGTACAAAATGTAAAAAATATAATGTCTATTATGTTGTCTCTACAAAATGGCTGAATCAATTTTAATGAATTTTAGCACATTAAAATTTGGCAATAAAATGTAGAGGCAACTACAATTAACAAAAACAAATACATTGATTATTTGCTAATATTTTTATTTCACAGTCTTATAAATTTTTTTAAATTTAAAGCAAAGTAACCCTCCTTCCTTCGACCATCAGTTTCTAAAATTACTTCCTTGTAAAGAAACGTAGTATCCCATCTATAAAATAAAATTATTAATATCTTAAATTCTTAAATAACAAACAAAATAACGTAATAACTTTTTATTTTAATCTACCATGATTGGCTTGACCGAGGAATCGACCGCTTTGCTGCCGATTTATCGACTAGTCGACTGGTCGGCCAAAGTTATAGTTGGCACATCCCTACTATATTTCAGTGATTGGTTAATGCAAAAAGCGACCTTTTTACTTGTGTAATAAAATTCTTTTTTGACGTTTACGTCTGTTTTGAAATAATATTATATGTACAGGCCTTGGACATATTATATCGCTTAAATTGCAAATTAGTAACTAATTTCTACTTACCATAATTACCGTTTCGTAAAATTTACTAGCTTAATAAAGTATTTTATATTACCTTGAATTTATAATAATTTAAGGTCCAAGTTAATGTTAAACATAAAATTGAGTTTCATAGACCACTAATTATTAACTAAAATAAATAGAAAACGCTCTACAGTTTTATACAATTTAGAAGTTAATTTGCTAATTGCAGTTGTAAAAGAAACATGAAATTACAATAATAAAATGTGTTCTTTGTCTAATAACGTTTATATATTTTATGGTCTGTGGCCACACTAGTTTATGATTTTTAAGAAAATAATTTTGGGTTTTTCCGGTTAGTTAAACTGTGTGCAATTGTTTATCCGTTTGTCTGTTTGAGACAAAATTAAATTTAGCTCTTAAATATCTTCTTTTACTTATCATCTTTTTTTATCATAAAGTGAGGCCTTTAATTGACAGTCTTTGCTTATTACGATTTCCTAGTAAGAATAAAAAATGTTAATTGCATAAAACGGATCTACCACAGACAGACATTAATGCTTCTGAAGTAAAAAACGGTAAATGATGAGCATACCAAAATCATCTCTTGGTTTTACTTACCTATCATGATTTGATCTTAGTTTCAGTACTTGTAAGAACTAGATCAAACACTCTTAATACTAATGGTTATCTTTTGCAAATAAATGCTGGCAGTAAGCGAGGTTGCCAACTTTTTATCGAAGGGATTTTCATCAAAACATTTAGAAAAAGTAGTACGCACTTATGCCTTTAAAACTATTATTAAATTTATGACTTTAGAAGCGTACCACAAGATTGTACATCAAGTCAATATCACTTATTCGTATTCGAAAAGTCGTATAAATACGATTTAGTACGAATAATCGTATAAGTGCGAAAAAAATCGTATAAATACGAATTTTTTCGTACCATTGGCAACACTGTAAACATTTGCAAGACAAATAAACGTATTATAGAAAATAACTCATTGAGTGTATTAACAAGGTAATCTGGAGCTTTGTAACTTAAGCTGAAACTTGTTTCTCAACGGGGTCTGGGGGCAGCCGCGTTTGTTGGGCTTCGTGCGGTCGCCGAGGCCCGCTGCACTTCCTTACACGTTTCTTGTCCCTATTTATTAACCCTATGGATTTAACACTGATTACTGGAAGCGTTCTTTTATGGATTTGTTTTATGGTAAAAATGTATGAATATAGCAAATCGGCAAACGCTTTGTTGGACATAAAGGCCTGTGCAGGAAGGAAGGAATGAAGGGAGCAGAAAACGTGTTGGATAATATTATGAACTCTCGAGCTACCTCACCAGAGATCTCACAAATGCATTTCTGACTCTTTTGCTTCTTGCTTGCAACGATATTTTTATTAGAAAAATGAAAATATGCATTTTCTATTTTATTGTTTCGCGACCCAAATATTGAGACCTCAACAAACAGCAGGACCGCTACAAAGAATAAAACTATAATAATCTTAAACCTAGATAAAGTAATGACATATAAGATAAAAGCCTTACTGAAGGGAATTAATGCAGCCAAGTGTAGGTAGTGTAGTGTAGTGAGCTTGTGAGTTACCACTTAGGCCCTAGCTACCCTTAAACTACTCAGTATGAACACATAAATAACTATACAAATAGTTTTCATTAAAATCTCAATAGAATAAAATTACAATACAATCTAGATATACAAGTTACATGTAAGAAAAAAGCTTTACTAAAGGGTCCAGTCAACTGAAGAAGTGGTTGTGGGTTACCACTTAGGCCCTAGCAACCTTTTAACTAATCAGTATGGACAGAAAATTAAATATTCAAACAGTTATCATTGAAATCTCAATAGAAAAAAACTATAATAAAATCTAGATGTACAAGTGACATGTAAGATAAAAGCTTTACTGCAGGGTATTAGTGCAGCCGAGTGTAGGAGCGGTTGTGGTTTACCACCCAAGCACTAAGTAAAGTACTTCCCCTAAACTGTTTATTGTGGACACAATCGTGAATAGGCAAATAGGTATCATTAAAATCTCATTAGAATGAAACTGTAATAAAACCCAGATATGCAAATGACATGTCATATAAAAGCTTTACTGGAGGGTGTTAGAGCATCCGAATGTAAAAGAGATTGTGGGTTACTACTTAGGCCTTAGCTTCCCTTGAACTACTCAATGTGGACACAAATAAATAGGAAAATAGTTATAATTAAAATCTCAATAGAATATAACTATACTACAATCTAGATATACAAGTGACATATAAGAGTATAAGATAAAAAGTTTATTTTAGAAGAATTAATACAGCCGAGTGTATGAGTGGTTGTGAGTTATCACTTAGATCCTAGCTACCGTTTAACTACTCAGTATGGACATATAAATAAATAGACAAATAGTTATCATAAAAATCTCAATAGAATTAAACTATAACAAAATCTAGATGTACAAGTGGCACGTAAGATAAAAGCTTTACTGCAGGGTATTAGTGCAGCCGAGTGTAGGAGTGGTTATGGGTTACCACTTAGGCCCTAGCTTCCCTTTAACTACTCAGTATGGACACATAAATAAATAGGCAAATAGTTATAATTGAAATCTCAATAGAAAAAAACTATAATAAAATCTAGATATACAAGTGACATGTAAGGTAAAAGCTTTACTGCAGGGTATTAGTGCAGCCGAGTGTAGGAGTGGTTGTGGGTTACCACTTAGGCCCTAGCTTCCCTTTAACTACTCTGTATGGACACATAAATAAATAGGCAAATAGTTATCATTGAAATCTCAATAGAAAAAAACTATAATAAAATCTAGATGTACAAGTGACATGTAAGATAAAAGCTTTACTGCAGGGTATTAGTGCAGCCGAGTGTAGGAGCGGTTGTGGTTTACCACCCAAGCACTAAGTACCCTCGGACTACTTAGTGTGGACACGTTTATAATTACGCAAATCGTTATCATCGTTTTATAGTTCACAACTCTGCACTCACGACTTTAAGTATTATATCATTATAAAAGAATTGTTTATCACTACATAGCATAAAACAAAGTCGCTCCCTCTGTCCCTTTGTATGCTTAAATCTTTAAAATTACACAACGGATTTTGATGCGGTTTTTTTTAATAGATAAAGTGCTTGAAGAGGAAGGTTTATATGTATATTTCATAACTGTGCAAAGCCGGGTCGGGCTAGTAAAATTATAAGTGTGGTCTGTGTTTTGCATTTATTACAGAATAATTTAGGGGCTGTAAAATTGCAAAATCGATTGCGATATCATACACACAAAATACTTTCCTCGCTTATCTGGGACTCCAACATTAGATCCATTGGAGACACTGTGACCACCTCAGAAGTACACTATTTTAAGTGAAACAAGATTTTTTTTTAATTGGCATTAACAAATAAATAAAGGAGTCAAAAATATAACCTCCTCCCTTTTATAGGTAGCTTAAAAATAATTAAGGTACCTCACTAGAACGCTTTAAGCTTTATATAATGTGTTATATCTATTTGTTAGTCTGTGGTACCTCTGTCAGTGTTGCTGTGGCCTCTGGGCTCTAGTTGCTGGGTTCGATTCCCGGATCCAGCAGCTTAAAGTGTTTTTTTTAGTTTTCCAATTAAAACAATGTTGCCCACGATTAGATAAGTGCTATGATAGAATTGCCACCTATCACATTGTGCGCTTAAAGTACCTTCGGCAAGTCGGAGCTTCCTGGACGTACCTCTGCCTACCACGTGGTTGATATGGGCGTGATGATATTATTAAATATTTTTTTTCATTATTCGATCTACTGAACAAATTTAAGAGTATTACATTTCAATAGTTGTTTTCGACATTTCACAAAAATTGGCCTTTCAAAAGCGCTGATATTTAAAATTATAGAAATAAATATTTCAAGAAAAGTGAGTATTTATTGCGAGTGAAGTCGGGTGCGTGAAGTAGCTACTGACTATTGTTCATGAAACTTGACAGTTAAATATTATTATCACTATGTTCTTTTATTTATTATTAAATAAATTAACAGAGTTTTAAAGTTAATAACACTGAAATGTAATTATAAAAATGTGATACTTACGTTTTATATTGCAAACAAGCAGATGGTTATTTTGATAAAAGTAATTATAAAGATGTGAGATCGTGCTGTATGTTAGCTGGAGCTTTTTAAAAAATAAACGTCTCTGGATGGCCCCAATTCATATAAACTCATAATAAACAAATATTATGCGCATTTGTTTGAATTTTGGGTCGTTTAGTTTTGTTGGTTTAGTTTGGTTGTTGGAAATTTGCCGTTTGGGTTTTTTATTGGCCCACGATGCTAAATGACTACACATTAGACAGGAAACCCTACATGCGCGCCTCTATATCGAGATTTAATACACAATGGAGGTGCTTAACTATGGTACGGGCCTTCTCCCCTTAATCTGACGCGTCTGACTTACTGCAAAAATCCCCTCTTGGGCTTCCCTACTATTTAGAAGTGTCCTAATTTGAGGGTCAGCACTTCAAATTTTGAAAATTTTATATTACTATCTTTAAAAGAAGATATATATTATTATTATTCTATAGCAATACTTTTTATAATGGATACATAATACATACATAACCTAATGCTAAGTTCTTTACGCGGCAGGCAGAAAGTATCGAGTACTGAACTTCACGATCTTGACAGACATGTCTGGCTTTTCTTTTTATTCATTACCCTTTTTCTACTTAGTTATTTTTTTTTAAAAAAGTATCTTCACGCCCATATCCCCGAAGAGGTAGGCAGAGGCATAACCAGGGTACCCACGACTAGCCGAAGATACTGTTCCACAATGTGATAAGTGGCAAGCCTATCGCCAACCGGGCACATATCCTATCCCAAGCAAATTTTTTTTTATTAGAAATTTTGGAAAAACCCAATTTTCTTTTTGTTGCCCGAACCGGGATTCGAACCCAGGACCTCATGCAGTCAAGTCCAACAACTGAACCGCTAGACCACAGAGGCGATAGTTAGTTTTTTACTACTTCTTAAATGTTAATAATCCGCTAGTACTGTGTTCAAGAATATCTGAATATCTAAAAAGATATATCCAATACCAATTTGAATGAAATCGAGATTCAAGAGTAACCCTACAGCTAAGCGATCAGAAACGAAATAGTTACATAACCTTTTTTAATTCCAATGCACAATTTTCAATCGTTTTGTTTTATTTGACATCATTTGAGCAAACGACCGTAGAAATGTTATGTAAAATTCGATTTGATAGCACTAAATGCCTCAAAATATCAAATAGCCATCATCAAAAGATTTTTTCGGGCAAAAATAAATTGTTCCTACACTTTATTTTAAAAAGTGGATAAAACGTAAAAAGGCCTCTTGATTGTTTTTGTTTGCGTATTCAAGAAAATATATTTATTTCTCGTGTTTTCAAAATTTTAATATATTTGTCTGAATTTTACTGCTTAATTTTGCTAAAGCATTAATTAACATTAAGACGTATATATTCAAATAAATCAATTTGTTTTTAATATTTTTATCACTCTATCGTCGTATTATATTTGTTTAATGATTTAGGTTTTATTATTTAGCGTGTATAAATCTTAATTAAAAACGTTTTCTGGAACATATTTTAAATTTATGACTAGTAATTTTGCTGGCACTTTAAACCACGTTGGTATCCGACTTAAAAATGTAGGTTATGTCTTTCTTCTTTCTGTCTTTAGGTTTTGGCCTTCACGTTAGTATTGAGCCATTCGTCAAGTACAAATTTGCATGAAATTTTATATCAATTTCAATTAATTTTAATTTGTCATCAGTCATAAGTCGTCAGGAAGTCATGTCAGGCTCTTGGGTAAAGCGATGGCCTGTTTACTCAAGCTCATTTAATGAGATTTGGCGGCAACGAGGAAATACACGATACACTCATTTCTTCATGATTATTTCATTTGTGCACTTTCACTGAACAAAATTAAACTGATTTCCACCTAAATTAACTAATTTTACTCATCATTTACACTAAATTCAATAATTGTGAAAAAATTACGACCATCTTCACTCACAATGGCGCCAAAACTTTCACCTACTATAATTTTTTTTTATGTTATTGGAAGGCAAACAAGCAGACGGATTTCCTGATGGTAAGAAAGTCACGCCGCCTATAGCCACCAAAGGTGATAATGGTGCGTTGCCAACCTGAGGTCGGGACGTTAGGCCTCGAGCAAAAGTACGTTTACCGGCTACCTTACCCTCCAAACCGGAACAAGTCATGACGTTATGGCGGCAGGAATAGGTAAGGCGGTGGTACCAATCCGGGCGAGTCGCTGCGAAACTCTACCACCTAGTAGTATGTCACGGTCTTAGTGACGGTAAGCCTTTGCTCGCCTTTTATTTAAAAAAATACATTTAGGTATTACTTTTACATGAGGTAGTACTTTTGCCACCAAGTCTGAATTCGAAAATTAAAGCTTTGGTCACACTCGATGACATACCTAATAATTAAAACTGAAGTTGGGTTCTGGCAGATTTACAGCGCTTAAATTTTGATAAAATGTAAGTAGGTAATTAAAAATTTTAGTACTAAAAATTTTCAACTTGTTCATTTTAAATAGGTTCAATTATTTTAAATACTTATTTAGACACACAAACCTCTCTTCTCTTTACATTTTATCACTATACTAAGAGAAGATATAACGAGAATTTCAAATTTATAATATTTTAAACTCTTTGGTTATTCTGCTAGTGCAAAACATACCTACTCCATCTTATTGACAAACTTGGAGTAAAGTACTCCAAGGTTCAGCCTCATATTATAGGTATTCATGAGGACGATTTTGCAGTTTGGGACATACAGCAGTTATTATTCGGCTTTGCATTATTACATACATCATTACATTGGTTGGTTGTAATTAGTTTGAGTTGATGCAGAGGGGGTAAACATTTTTTTACTTTGTGATTTGGATCACCCACGCGTTTTTTCCTGCTAGAGATGCTTCTGGCATAATATCTAAAGCGGAATGTTCAGTAGCAGCAACGTCTACATTTGCAGCAGGAGCCCCCTGCTCCTGATCCGTGAGTTTTGGAGGAAGGTCAAACATATTATCTAATATCGAAAACTTAAAGTAATAAATACAATAATACTTATAACACAGAACAGTTACACGGAAACACAATACAACAGAAAACACAACTTTCAGAGCAACGCATCCGTATTTAGCTAAGAAAATAAGCCGAAACAACATAAATTCAACCGCGGCCATACCTGTGTCAATTCCTTCCAATGAGTATTGTAGTCTTTGCTTCCAATTGAAAAATATGTCCTGTACCTACTCAATGATATTTAATTGACCACAACTGTTTCTTCGCACTAGCGCATTGCATGAAAATGTCATTGGATTTTGGCGCGAAACTCCATTTTATATTGTTAAATTAGTTTATTCGTAAATCGATTTCTTACCTATTTTATTATTATCAGGAAGAATAATGGTAATTATTCATAAAAACTTGTCCCGATCTCGTTTTTGAATAAGAAAACATCGTTAATATACGACTTGGTTCATTCAGTGCCCTTTTGTAATATCCAGTATAATTACGTATCCAATAGTCATTAGGGTCCGTCGCCATTAATTTAAAAAGGCCCAACCGCCAACTGCGATTGCTCAACCGTGACAATTATCACTCATTACTAAGCGCGCGAAGTCAGAGTATCTTATCTATAGCGTGTTCTGTGAACGTTTTCACTATTAAAGTATACTAGTGGTCGCCTATTGGTCACAATCCGACCATAATAAATTATTATATCTTGTTGATAAGAACGCCATCTTCATTTCTCAAGACCAACTACTTTGTTTTCAATCTTTTTAGGGCGCCATCTGGTATCTTTTATCGTTGTCATCAATATATTTGTTTGTGTTTGTCAAATGCATGGTAGTGTGGGTAATGTTTTATTTATTGATTTAATGTACTTTATAAGCATTATTATTGAAAAAAAAATTGCGTTCTGCACTTCTCCTACACATAAACTATAAGTGTGCTAAATTTTATACTCGTGCGTCCGCGCTATTTTTGTAAAAAGGGGTTCAAAGTTTTGGCATCACGTATTAATATAATATAGATATTTAATGTGTTATATTTCTTTTTTGTTATTAAGAAAACTATTGTGCAAAATTAATTTTATCATATCGCCATAACATAAGGTTGCCTGGAAGAGATCGCTGTTTTGGTTTCCTTTAGTGTATTTTATTTTTTATTTATTTTGGTGCACAAAAAAGAGTTACTCTATTCTCTTCTATTCTATATTATATTTCCGCTTATATTTGACCTATTTTGATGAATATAAGAAACTACAAGTTTTTCAAGTTTTTATCACATACTAGCTATCCCAACGAACTTTGTTCCACCATTTCTATTTGTATCGGATAATTTGAAATGTTATTTTACCTAGTTTCCTCGAAGTTTTTCCTTTTTTATTATCTTTAAACCTTCCCTGGACTTTCAAAAATAATTCAAAACCAAAATTAGTCAAATCGGTCCAGCTGTTCTCAAGTTTTAGCGAGACTAACGAACGGCAATTAATTTTTATAAATAAGCGTACACAATATATACACGTATTTGGACACGAACACACATAGATACGACATATAACATATGACCCACACATGCCGATAATAAATATAATATTAAACCTAATTTTATAAAATCTTACTTTTTTTATGATATTGGAAGGCAAACCAGCAGACGGATTTCCTGATGCTAAGAAGTTCACGCCGCCTAGAGACACCAAAGTTGGTATTGGTGCGTTGCCAACCTGAGGCCGGGATATCAGGCCTCGAGCAAAAGTAAGTTTACCGGCTACCTTACCCACCGAACCGGAACACGTAATGACGTTATGGTGGCAGGAATAGGTAAGGCGGTGGTACCAATCCGAGTGAAACTCTACCACCTAGTCAGATGTCACGGTGTCAGTGACGGTAAGCCTGTGCTCGCCTTTAACGAGCTGCCTGGCAGGAAGGTAGATGGTTTATTCAGCAAAGAAACCCGAACCAACACGGGGAGACTTGCAAAATTATTGGCCTAATACCTCGACCACAAGATATCAATTAGGCAGAGATACAAACCACTACTAGCCCAAGACACCAAGTCTCCAACCCGGCACAAACTCAATTGAGGACAACGTGGTCTTTTAAGGAAATTTGAAAAAATAGAACTTCTTTTTGTTGCCCGATCCTGGGTTCGAACCCGGGACTTTGTCCTGTCAAGTGCAAACCAGACCGCTAGACCACAGAGGCGATTAAAAAAACTAGTGGCCTATTGGTCGAAATTTGACCATAATCAATTTTAAGATTTTGTTGATAAGAACGCCATCTTTATTTCTCAAGACCAACTACTTTGTTTCCAAACTTTTTAGTGCGCTATCTGTTATCTTTTATCGTTGTCATCAATATATTTGTTTGTGTGTCAAATGCATGGTAGTGTGGGTAATGTTTTATTTATTGATTTAATGTGCTTTATAGGCATTATTATTGAAAAATTTTAGCGTTCTGCACTTCTCCTACACATAAACTATAAGTATACCAAATTTTATGCTCCTGCGTCCTGTCAATTTTCTTAAAAGGGGTCCAAAGTTTTGGCATCACGTATTAATATATGTATATAGATAATGAAAAACCGATAACAGTTGTTGGTCACCTCAACGCGCTACCGGCATCAACTTTTTGTGATCAGTAGGTAGTCAAGCTAAGTGCTGACCTTAATCTTACAGATTTATTCTTGTACTAATTGAAGTGTTTATTATTCAATTAAATATTCACCAAATCAATCATGCAATCATAAGTAACTTAATATTCAATTATCGGATTAACTTATCTATTATGTATACGTGGGATGTATTTAGCTTATGTATTTGTGACAACTATCGAAGCCTTGTCATTATATTCGTGTCAAAGCTGACACGTTAGGCAACTTTTTCCGAATTCCATTACATTAAGTATGAATATTATTATAGTTTTCTGACTTGGTGTAGAAATGTTTTATTAAGTACTTCAAAATAATAATATGTCGCCTCTGTGGTCTAGCGGTCCGGGTGTTGGACTTGACTGCATGAGGTCCCGGGTTCGAATCCCGGGTCGGCCAACAAAAATAAAATTGGATTTTTCCAATTTTCTTATGAAAAAAAAATGTTGGTCGGGATTGGAAATGTGCCCGGTTGGCGATAGGCTTGCCACCTATCACATTGTGGGACTTAGTGTCTTCGGCTAGTCGTGGGTGCCTTGGTTGTACCTCTGCCTACCTCTTCGGGGATATGGGCGTGAAGATACTTAAAATAATATACTAATTTCGGCTTCAATAACATAAATATGTAAATACTATCACGCTGTAGCTGAGCATATCAATCCAAATAGAATAATTTAATTTGCAATTTTCCGCGGCGGATTTTTTTTTGGCGGAAAATTGCAAATTAAATAATTTTATTTGGATTTAAGTACGGATTTCCGCAAAGTAACGCCTTCTTCTATCTATATGTATCTTCTCCTACACATATTTTCTGACTATCGTAGTTTTTTTATTTTTGTGAAAGACTTTTTTTATACAAGAGGAGGCAAACGAGCAAGTGGGTCACCTGATGGAAAGTGATCACCGCCGCCCACGGACATCCGCAACACCAGGAGTATCACAGATGCCTTGCCGACCTTTAAGGAATGAGTACGCTCTTTTCTTGAAGGTCCCTAAGTCATAATTGTTTGGGAATTCCGCCCTAGGTACCTGATTCCACAAAGGTGTTGTGCGAGCTAAAAAATGTCTACGTAATCGCACAGTTGTAGATCGACTATGGGTTTTAAAACAAAAAGTTGCAAAGTATATTTTGGCGTTATAGTCAGAGTCATATTCAGTTGCACGAAAGAAATAGTTTTGTTAGGTTAAAAGATACACATATATATAGCCAGTCGTCCTAAAGATTAACCTTTCGGAAGGTTATAGTCAGAGAATCAAACAATGACAGTAGTAGTCCTAAAGAATTACTTTCTTAAAAAAAGTACCGAAGAGGTAGGTAGAGGTACAACCAGGGCCCTATAACAAGCCGAAGATATCGCACAATGTGATATGTGGAAAGCCTATCGTCAACCGGGCGCACATCCAATCCCAGGCAACGTTATTTTCATTCGAAAATTAGAAATACACATTTTCGTTAGTTTATTGTCCGACCCGGTGATCAAACTCGCGACCTCAAGAGGGCAAGTCCGACGCTGAACCACTAAACCACAGAGGCGACAAAAAACTAAAGAACTTCTTAAAACCTTATTAAAAGCAAAAATGATGTAATTCTAATCAACTTTGTTCACTAATTGTGTTTTCATGGTTTAGTTGGGATTTTACGATGTAATAAAAATAAAAGTATCGTTACGAAATTATAAAACAAAACAATTACTGCGTACACATAACAACTATTAGTGCGTTGTTTTCTTAATTGCTTTGGTAATTCGAAAATTGAACAACAGTGAAAGTTAAACTAATTAATATTACTCAAAATAACAACATTAATTGTAGCTAGATTTTAACTCTTATTTAATTAAGGTACACTTGTAATTTGATTCAGATTACATACATCTTCACGTCAAGTACCTTGAGGTGTAGGCAGAGTATCACGATACTTGCAGCTACCTAGCTTCGTTCTCATTCATTATTGTTTTTTTATCACTACATAGTATAAAACGAAGTCGTTTCCTCTATCCCTATGTCCCTTTGTATGCTTAAATCTTTAAAACTACGCAACTGATTTTGATGCAGTTTTTTCAATAGATAAAGTGATTGAAGAAGAAGGTTTGTATGTATATTTTATACCCGTGCAAAGCTGAGGCAGGCCGCTAGTTTTATCTAAAGTAATCAAATTACCTGCCTATATTAAGAATTTAATCAACGATGCTAAAACATAGGAATATAAAAATAAACAGAACAAACTTAGTAAATAACAGATCCAGAAATACAAGTATCTATGCTTATAATACAAATGCCTGCCCTCATCGGGAGTCGAATTGAAGCCTCGTGGTAGGTTACTGGAGTTAAGCTATATCTCCCAGGGTATCCACATCCATCTACATTCGCATTGTACATCTGCTTTGTCAATCTTTCATCTGCCAAACTTTCATCATGTCTGCATACCCTTATTTATTTTTACAACGGTACTTTCTTTGCATTTTATGTATTTCATCTAGTACTACGTAACATAAGAATTGCAAGCATTATTTAACATTATTCAAAAACCACTAGATATTAAAATAAATTTAATAAACACCCAGACCCAGAAATGCAGACATTTAAATGTTCATCACACAAATGCCAGCCTTCGTCAGGAACCAAACCCGAGCTTCGCGGTTATTCGGTGGACTTAGGCGTGTACGCTAGTCCTTCGATCAACGGGGCGGTTAATAATAAAACCACCAACACGAAATCATGACCTATTCCGAAATCAAAAAATAACTATCAAAATATGTTCGGTGCTGATAATAAGATACAATTGTAGAGGCACCCTCTTACTTTTAGAGTCGGTTTAAAATACACATTGATACAAGTGTAGGTGTGTGTAACTTACATTTTTCGAAATTAAATGTACAAATACAAAAACTCAAAAAACCCTTCATCTGCCATCGTGTAAAAAAATGTTAACAGCGCCATAAAATCAAAATGTAATTGAATTTATTCGTCAACACCAACCATTAGGTTCCACATCATGTAGTTCCACAGTATGTTAATGACTGCCATTAATAAAGGAAGATAAATCCCTACACAAAACCCCAACCATCGATAGACGAACTCGATGTTAAATCGAATGAAAAATTATACATTTTCCGATTTACAGTTTTGGATTATCTGTTCAAATGGACATATAAAGGAACCAAATTGCTTTTACACGGCTATCAAGATACTATAGGTACCGTCTATTGGTTTCAAGGCAAAAAGATCCGAGACGAAATCGTAAAATAAGTTCTATTCAGATGTATTCCATTTCGAATTATATTGATGCATGGTAAAAGCTGACTAAGTGTTGATAACGTGCTCTTTTAAATTAATTTCACATGAAACTGTTTTAAATAAATTAAATTAAATGACACAAATGAATTGGAATGAAATAAAATAATATAAGAATTTGAAATGTTTTATAATTTTTAGTATTTCTTACAATTTTTTTATATTCTTTCAAATGTTACAGCGGACTGGAATTGTACTCGCAACCTATGTCTTTCGCCGACGATGCTCTGCTAAATGAGCTAATGACTCGATTTATGCGTCAGTATTCTTAATGTTATTCTTATTGATTACTAGCGGCCCGCCCCGGCTTCGCACGAGTATAAAATATACATAAAAACCTTCCTTTATAATCACTTTATCTATTAAAAAAAACGCATCGAAATCCGTTGCGTAGCTTCAAAGATTTAAGCATACAAAGGGACATAAGGACAGAGGAAGCGACTTTGTTTTATACTATGTAGCGATGTCGATACTTACGATCTTTTTTGTATTACATGTATGGATACGAGATATACATATAGTGTATTTCTGAAAATCAGGAAATCTGTCTGCTTGTCTACCTTTGAATCACATAAAAGAAGAATTGTCAACAGAAAAGAAGCACATATTGACATTTATAATTATAGAGAATATTGAAAGTAATATTAAATTAAGCATTTTTATAATCTTTTAAATAAAGAAAAGCTACGAAAATAAACTTCAGGTACGAAAGGTTATAAAATATAGTTATTGTATTACAGTAACAGTGATTTAACTAATAATTGTAATATTCAATTACTATTAAGGAAATGTTTTATTTTATTTCATTTGATTATTGTTTATTTGAAATAAGGAACTAAATAAAAATTTGAAATTTATCCTATGACATTTAACAACAAGTAAGCATAAATTATTTTGTTATTTCCAATGACGATTTAATTAAAAAAAATAAAATACAACACATTAATATTCCGGAAAGTTAAACTTGATATCTTTTGTCCAACCAGTGGCTCGATATTTTCAACATTAGTGCGACTAAACAAACTGTAAATAATCCTATTTAAAACTTTAATCATAAAAAGTCTTAAGACCAACCTTTATAATTTTAATCGAAATCAATTTGAAGCTCGCATCGCCTGTCAAAAACGACACAAAGCCACGAACGGGACGGCATTATGGGAGAATTTAAACTGGGCCTATTTATATCAATGCTCTATTTATTGTCACACTAAAAAGTTCTTCTTCTTCTTTTATAAAACGGCTTAACACTAAAAAGTTTTGATTGTATCAAAATGCGATGAAAGAATTGTCACCTCGCCCTTATCATGATGCTAAAAGTCACGGAATGATTAGTAAATTAAAAATGGTCTTTACAAAGCCTTGATAAGGCTTCATTTCGTTAAAAAGATGCTTGTAACAAGGTATGTTAAGCGGCTTAGCGAAGCGATTCCTTTTTGAGGTTAGGTTTGACGTTTCAAGTAACAAGCCAGTGACTTCAGAAGTCCGTGCACTGGAAGAAATTATAAACACGGTTGTGTTTTTTGTAATACCTTAAACATTTGTGTTTAATTAAACATTAATAATTAAGTTTGATTTAATAAATTGATATAATCGAATTTATTGATCTTTTACTAATTCGGATGTATGTGTACACATATACATCCGAATGAGTAAAAGCATGAGTAAAAAAAATTAGTAAATAAAAAAATAAATAGTCAAAATAAGCAATGGTTTAGTTTAGTATCTTCACGCCCATATCCCCGGAAGAGGTAAGCAGAGGCACAACTAGGGCACCCACGACAAGTCCCACAGTGTGATAGGTGGCAAGCCTGTCGCCAACATGTCCAATACCGGGCAACATTATTTTTAATAGTATGTTGAAAATATAAGTTTTCTATTTTTTGTGGCCCGACCCGGGAATCGAACCCCGGACTTCAAGAAGTCAAGGCGATCTTATTCTTAATCTTTAAAATGCATTTATCTTAAGAAAACGTAATCTATACTTACTTTAATATAAATACGAAAATATTATTGCACGTCCTTCTTACACGTCGAAATAGAGCTATCTTATGGCATATTTTTGTAAATAGAATAGGATATTTTTTTTATTTACGTTCACCTTACAGGAGGTACTTGTGACAAATCTATAAAAAACTACCACCGGATCGGAACGTAGCCACACACTGAGAAGATCCGGCAAGAAACTCAGCGAGCTTGTCTTTTTTTTGTGTGAAGAGTTAGTTAGGTTTTTATTCGGACATCTAACCGGTACTAAGTCAGCCTCTGAACTCGGATATATACTTAGTAGTCAACCTCGGAAGTTCGTTTTTCCGAATAAAAACACAATACGTAGTTTGGTTACATATCTCGGAACAACCTTAATAGGTATACTAACTTACATAAAAAATATGCGTGTCGAACTGCTTCTTTTTTAAGTCGGTTAAAAAAAACTAAAAACAAAAAATTGATTGTTAGAAACAAGAATTAGTGAAATAAATATTTTGTTTAAACTCACAGACATAGTTCTAACTAGCGGCCCGCCCCAGCTTTGCACGGGTATAAAATATACATAAAACCTTCCTCTTTAAACACTTTATCTATTAAAAATAAAAGCATCGAAATCCGTTGCGTATTTTGAAAGATTTAAGCATACAAAGGGACATAGGGACAGAGAACGTGACTTTGTTTTATACTAGTGAAGACTAGCTCGTGTAAGCAAACAAAAAAGTCCGCTATATTCTTGTGACTCTCATCGCTGTAAAAGCAGGAAAACTAGACTTTAAACACCTCGTACAAACTAGTAATTACACTAACTTCAGAGCAGAACATACACAGTGGCCGATACTTTTGCTTTAGCGGTATTACACAGTACTCGTACGCGTGAACAATCATTTTTTATTTGTTACTTTCATTTAAAGTACTTATATGTAGTTTAGAGTTATATACCCAAAAGTCTTTTTATCATAATTTTCCTGTACCTATCTTTAAGTTGTTTAGTGGGGATTACTCTTAAGTAAGGCCAGAATTTATTTAATTTATTAAGTAGTAGAAGTTAAATTTCACAAGAATTAAAGGCTTCTTGTGTAAACGAACTTTGAATTAACAAAAACTATAAAATCATGTTAATTTAGAAAATCATGTTTTATTGTACGATATAAACGAAATATAAAAGTCAAACATAAATAATAATCTTCCATATAAGAATATGTTGGTAGGTATTTCGTCATCATTACCCTAATCTGACTTAAACTATATAAGTACAGAATAACTTTCTTTAAAATATGTATAGTTTTCAAATAGATTGTAGTGCTAATGATGTTTCAGCAACTTTTTTTCTTTCTGTAGGTTTTGGCATTCGCGTTAGCATTTTGCCATTACTCAAATACAAATTTTCATTAATGTGCATGAAATTTACCAAAATCGGAATTCAATTATAATTAGCCATAAGTCGTCAATAAGTCATGTCAGGGTCTTAGGTAAAGCGGTGGCCTCATTACTCAAGCTCAAGTAGTGAGACTTGGCGGCAACGAGGAAATAGACAATACGCTTCTTCATTATTACATTTGTGCATCTTCACTGAACAAAATTGTACCAAATGCCACCAAAATTGACTAATTACACTCAATATAAACACGAAATTCAATAATTATAAAAAAATTACGACCGTCTTTTTTCTCAATAGCGCCAAAACTCCTTTCAGTAACTTATAAAAGGAAGTATGATACTAGTACGTACTATTACTTATTAATATGTCACAGCTGAGACACACTCTGTGACATAAATTATCTGTCAAATTGTCATTCTTTTTAAGGCTAACAAATGAGACCAATTACAAGTTACAACACTACTAGTATTTTTATTCAGCATTGATAACAGTTCTTTTGTGCTATTACATCTCGGTAATCGATTTGATCGTGCGACCGCAACCCTATTATTAGCTTCAGATTAATTACTTTGTTAAATCCTTAGTAGAACTTACGGTATGAATAGTAATTGCTCTGTTTTTACATTCCAAGTATTACAAATTACATGCTTAGAACGGTTGTGTATTTGTAATTTTCTCTTGAAGAATTAATTGCGTTAAACGGATGTTAAATCAAATAGATTTTAAGACTAGTCTACACTAGCGGCTTTGCCACTCAGTGTTTCTATATTCGTGGCAAATTAAATATTGATCTTTTTAGGTCGAAGAAAATTAAGTGCGAGTTGGTGTACTTTGTTGAGGGTTCATCGACAGGGTTAGCGAAGGGAGTGAAAAGTTGGATTTTTTCCCGAGCTTGGACTCTTCGGACGTAGTCTGGTTTAAATAATTTGTACAGTTTGTCACATTTCCCGCCAAAACGTTTACACGGGTTCAGCAAAATCACGAATTACATCATATGTAAAGTGTTTTTGAGTAACGTCTTTTATAGAAATCTTAGATGGAAAGGTAATTGTAAAAACTCAGGTACTTGTAAAGTTAGTATATTTTAGTTAAAAATCATCAACTTAAAGACAAAAAATATGAACACAGCTAAAAAGTTTTAAAATGTTTACACTACAATTGGCTAGTGCCTTATAGCACATAGAGATGATAATACTTCAACAGATTTTAAGTTGGCGACACATCTTCTATGATATAAAAATAAATTGCTAAATGTGTTGGCAAGCGCATAACTGTCGAGCGACTGACAGCTAATAATCTATTAAAATCAGTTCTAAATAGTTAATCATGTAATATTTTTTCAAAGATGCAAAACAAGAATTCTAAAAATATACTGTATTCAGAAATATCCTAATAATCTTAATTATTTTCCACAATATTTTCAACTTACAGTTTGGTTACTAAAATGTAGATACCTAAATAAATAAGCCCAGTGTTAATATTTGCTTTAATTTTTTTTCTGTGGTTCAGTTGTCGGACTTGACTGCAAAAGGTCCCGGGTTTGATTCCTGGGTTGGGTAACAAAAAAATTGGGATTTTCCATTTCTAATAAAAAAAAACGTTGCTCGGGATCGCCACCTACCACATTGTGGGACGTAATGTCTTCGGCTAGTCGTGGGTGCCTTGGTTGTGCCCCTGCTTACCTCTTCGGGGATATGGGCGTGAAGATACTTGCTTACTTACTTACTTACTTACTTACTGTAACTGTAGCTTAACTTTCTGTTGTATCTTATGTAGTGTAGAGTAGCCGAAAATAATGAATCGAGAAAGCAAGTTGGACGGCCAAATGCTGAATAGCCACTCACGAATTATTGCTAATATTATATGATATATATTATTAGACCTAAACTAATCTGTAGTATACATTATTTTAATAGATATTAAATTGAAATACATAATTAAATAATAAATATTAAGTTAAGACATATTACAATACATATCCCTGTTTTGAATAAACATAACTGATTAATGTCAAAATTAAAGTTTCAATTAAAATTGTAACAATTTCAATACAACTTTACAAGGGACCATACCTTGACAGTTGACAAAAAGCTGATTATGACGTCATTTTTTTCTCGCGCTCAGTGAGCCCTTTCAGGCAGGATTAATTTGGCCCGTTTTATAAGGGCTTACTTATCTCAAAGTTGAGTGTTAGTGTAGGGTTGCCAACTCAAAATTTAAAAACTAAGATTGATTTAAAAGAAACAAAAAACTAGGATAATTCAATTAGTTATTCTCGTAGTAGAAAGCATACTTAATTTTAGTCGTACGAGTTATGTCGCATCTAAATCTAACATAATAAAGCTGAAAAAATTTTTTTTAACGCTTTTAAAGTGTCACTAAAACTTTTCAATCACATGTTACATATATTTAAAATCACGTTTAAAACTACCAAGACAACAATTTTCTGGCAATGTTATTTTATCAATTTATATGTATATTGTTTATTTTATATCATATTTTTATTTAAATTATTAGCTTCGGTTTCACTTCTGGACGGAAAAAGAGGGGTGTAATAAGTTTGAAGGGTCTGTCTCTCTCTCTGTGTGTGTATGTGTGTGTGTGTGTATGTGTGTCTATCTGTGGCATCATACCTTTTGAAATTATGGACCGATTTCGATATCGAGTTTTTTGTTTAAAAGCTGACGTAATCAAAATGTTACATGGAGGTTTAATTTAAAGTTTTTGAAAATAATTAACATTAATGTTATTCATCTGTGGCGCTGAAAAACAAAAATCAGGACTTGTCTTTTAAAAACAGGAGGCTTGACAACCCTGTGTTAGGGACAAGTTGTATTTATCGAGACTATTATACGTTTTATTATTTAATTTATTTAACTGTGACTTTATCGGCTTGTCTATTAACATACACGATACGAGAGTGAATACTTGGCTTTCAATTGTAGTAAATAATTATTTCCGTATAAAATACATTTTGGTTATTTTGTTATCGATTTTTGTCATCGTAACTTTTTATTAGTGTTGTTTAGTTTCTTCCATAAGCATTTTTTTTCAAACTAACTGTAGACATCTTTCTCTAAAATCTATCCTAATCCTAAACCTATCCTAAATTAATCTGTACAATAAAGTTAACCACAACGGAAAGAAAATGTTGGTGTAATAAATGAGAAAAGATATTCAGTCATGTGGAAAGAATGACAGATAAAAGATTAACAAAACAAATATACATCACTTTTTTATGCTATAAGACAGCGAATAAGCACGCGTCTTCCCTGATGGTAGGATATACCCAACAGCAGTATACAGACAATATACATGTTGTAGACACGTCACTTTTCTTTTGCACGGGTTGTTAGGCCAATTGTGCAAGTCTTCTGGCTACTCCAGACCGGAACATGACATTGTCATTATGGAGGCAGGAATAGCAAAGAGGTGGATACGTAATGAAGCAAGTTGCTGCAAATTCTAGCACTATACCATAAGTGACCTTATTGGCAATTACTTGTTTCGCCTTCTCGCGCCTCTCATGAACTGGCAGACAGATGGCCTGTTCTACACAAAGAAGCTGGACCAACATTGGGAAAGCTAGAAATTCCATGGCCAAATCGCTCTCGTATTATATGAGAATGGCATCAAGAGTATTCGAAGAGAAGAGAGTAGTGAACGTGAAGGAAGCTAAGAAGATAGGTACGCCGACACTTTGCATTATATTAGACTCTCTGCTTACTCGACTGTCTCTCGTATGTATGTATATCGATAATATATAGCATGTACTAGTATATGTAACTAGTAAGTATAGGGTATATCTAAGTATTGATATACCCTATACTTACTACTTAGTTAAAATATAATAAAACAATTCGTATAAAAAGTATAAATGTACTGACAGAAAGAGAAAGTGTTAAAACATAATATTAATCGGTAATGATGTTTTTCGGCAATAATTAATAATTATTTATAACATTTAGTAAACATGCAACTACCTAAATTATTTCTAAAACATGTCTACCCTAATTTTTTTATGCACGGGGCCCCAAACTCTTATAAAGGGGCCTCAGTAAGCCTTAATACAGCCCTGATAATCTAGATTTCAAAGTGATTAAAAATGATAAGTTAAACAGCGGTCAAATAAATTGTTAACGGTCCAGCAGTTTTAGAGTGTGTGCTTTGACAATGGCGTCGGTTTGTATCGTGTTCCAGTATCACACCTGGTGATGACTCAAGGTCGGAAGTAAATTGCTCAGTATCGAATTCAACTAATAGGTAACTTAATATATCCAAAGTTTTTTTGACTTAGTTTAACATTTTTCGAATTCATCGGTCCTTAAGATTGCTAGAAAAAATACTAAGTAAGTATTACGGTGTTGACAAATATTTTTAGAATCCTTATATTCCTTTTTCTCTCTCTCTCTTTTTCTCATTCGTATTTATTTGTGATATTCAAAATCACTGAAAACAATGAAATTCGGGTTTTTGCAATTTTACTTCGCTTGTTATATTAATTTTTAATTTTTGTGACATTTTGTCTCCATTGGTTTTCAAATTTTAAACATCATATTGTAATGAATGTTGAAATTTGCACATCATATTGTAATATATGAATGTTGCCAGTTGCGAAGGGCTGCAACTGTCAAATAGGTAATACTAGTATTGAAGTACACTATGATCCAACACATACTGAGAAATTCCCCATTGTTGAACTCAGTTTCCGTACTTGTAATGTCTATTTTTTATCAAGTATTCTGTTTCAATTAGATATTCAGTTCAAACTGTCATGTGTAATAAATTAGTCTAATATGCTCGGTTCCTTTATTGAAGAAACGAGTCGTTTTGATAACGTATGGTAGTATTTCTTACAATGAGTAAGATAACTAACAACGGTAGCTCGTTTTCTGGAATGAAAATAAATGAAATGAAATTTATTTATTTGCTGAATATGTGTATTAGAAGCTGTCACAAAAGATATTTGTTAATACCAACATATTCTACCACATTGTGGTATGCAAATATATTTAAATTTAAACAAAATTATTGAGAATTTTAACATATTATGTTTTAATATTTTAACAAAATTTTAAAATGTGATTAGGTTTAACCTAACTACCATACGCCACCATTTTCGATAGCTAACTCTGAACGTCTTTTGAACATATGAGTAACGCTTCGATACTTTTGAGCAAACTAGGAATTGTTAAACTTATGGATTAATTTGTTGTTTATAGGAACCAGGCATTAATATTTCCATTCTATCTTATTCAGCTTAAACTTTTGCCTCGAACGTCATTAACAACTGTTGAGGTCAAAAAGTACATTACATTTCGATTAAAAAAGATGAATCCATTGTAAATGATCCGTGAATGTGACCACGTAGTAGTCATTTTGTGAAATTACCCATAGCCATTGACACAAGGTGCATTCGCACAAAATTGGAATGTCAGATTAATTAAAAAATACTTGCCTGTTGTAGAATAACCCACTCAAAAAGGCTTTACTTATTTTAGCCACCATTAACACGAAATAACTAGCACCTCCCCCGTGTTGGTCCGGGCTCCTTTGCAGAATAGCCTTCCTGCCAGCTCGTAAAGGGCAAGCATAGGCTTACCGTAACTAACACCGTACATCCTACTAGGTGGTAGAGTTTCGCAGCGACTCGCCCGGATTGGTACCACCACCAATATTCCTGCGACCATAACGTCCAATGTTTGCTGTTTACGTGTTCCGGTTCGGAGGATAATGTAGCCGGTAAAATTACTTTTGCTCGAGGCCTAACATCCTGGCCTCAAGTTGGCAACGCACCATTACCACTTTGGTGTCCCTAGGCGGCGTGAATTTCTTACCATCAGGAAATCCGTCTGCTTAAACAAAAAGGCAAACGCCTTACATTAGCATAGAAAAATAAAAAAGTAATATATTGGTAAATTTCATCTATTTAAAATTATATATAACTAGCTGCTACCTGCGGCTTCGCCCGCGTTTTCACAGAAACTCGGTGTGCGATCGGGATTAAAAATAGCCTATATGTTAATCCAGGTCACAATCTATTTGTCTTCCAAATTTCAGATAAATCCGTTCAGCCATTCGAGCGTGAAAGAGTAACAAACATCCATACATCCATACTTACAAACTTTCGCATTTATAAAATTAATAGGATCTTTGTAAGAGTGATTCATCACCTAAAAATATGGTGTCTAAAGGTAAAATACACTCGTTGTCATCGAAAAAATGGACTATTTGTACACCGTCTTCTTTATGTTCTCATTTCTTTTTAATTTTGGCAAAAGTCTTTATATAATGATTAAACTAAAAATTTGTAAATCAAAATTACTTATATTACTTCGTTTTTATTATTTAAGTATGTGTATTTCAATATGATTTTTAATATGTTCTATTGTATGCTGATTTCATTTATTTATATAATACGCTTTCCATTACATTATTTGCAGGATCCATTTTTGACTAAATTGGAAAAAATCTCTTCTTAAAAAAATATACCCAGCCTTTGTCTATGCTCATATTTTTGTTCAATAAATTTTATTCACGCGACACCATTTTATAGGTCAAATTGTGTTTTTAAGCCCCCAAGAAATCATTGAAATATAAATATTAAATTTCAACCAAATCGGTCCAGCCATTAAGGAAGAAAGTGACTACACACGGGCAGAAGAATTGTAAATATACTAAGATTATTTAGATAAATTCGTCATATATGCTATATATATGGCACTTTAAAATAAGACCGCGTTGAACTCTTTTTTAAGACGTTTTTTAAAACTTAATTTTAAAGTCTAATTTAAAATACAACTCTAGTTTAGCATTTGTTACATAGTGATTAATATTTGTTATAAGAATAGAAGACGAATAAGCAAACGGATTTTTGATCGTAAGAAATGAGGTCTTCAGACACTTAAGAAGTTAATGGTGCTTTGCAAATATGAGGACAGAGTCCTCGAACTTCCTTAAACCGACTACGTTTTCTCCATTTTGGAACACGATATAAGCAAGCACTAACGTTATTGTGGCACAAATAAATACGACAGTTTATGGTACCTCTCTAATATCCGCAAAAAAAAACATAAAAATGTGCTTGTATGCACATTTTTTACAATCTGAAAAAGTTTTTTACTCTTAAGTATATGTAATATATAAGATCTAAAAACAAAGGTTAGAACTACCATCAGCAAAATCCAATTATTGTATACTTTTTGCTTCCATTAGAATAAATATAAGATTTTATTGTTTTAATTGCACTAATAATTTTTAAGAATTATAAAAATAAACTCAATAAGTGTTATGGAAGGTATAATCACCTAATGTTGAATTGTTTCTGTTATACAGAAAAATATGAAATTACTAACAATGATCTTCTGAATTTTTAAAAAAAGTATCTTCACGCCCATATTCCTTAAGAGGTAAGCAAGTTGGCACCCACGACTAGTCGAAGACAATAAGTCCCACAATGTGAACAGCGGCAAGCCTGTCGCCAACCAGGTACGTATCCGAAATACACATTTTCTATTTTTTTTATTGCTCGACCCGGGGATCGAACCTGGAAACCCAAGGGGTAAAGTCCGACGCCGGACCACTAGATCGCAGATTCGATTTTTTAAAAGTAGGTTTCTAACCGCTAGAACAAAGTACGACGAATTTGTAAAAACTGGGATTGTAAACAAATTATTCATTAAAAAAGATCATATCCCGAATTTCTTAATAGTTAAAAATAACTACTAGATCTAAATACATGAAGCATTATCATGCAACAACAAAAAAACAACAAATAACAAAACAAAATTTATTTTGATGTGCTGAAACTTTTGTAAGTAGACATGTACATTTATAAATATTTTTTTTATCTAATAGAGATCTAAAAAGTATGACAACCTTACAGATGATAAGGAAACTTTTTTGTGATCTAACATGCTAGTTTTTTAGACATTTAAAAAGTATTACAAACCAACAGATGATAAAAAAGAAACGTTTGCAAAACAGATACCTAATAATAATAATAATTTTGGGGACGGTACGCATTGTGTATAATTCTTTAGTCTGTCTCTCCACCACTGACTGCTAGTGGTAAGGTACTGTCTTTAAGATTTTATTAAAGCCCGGTGAAGTTGTTAAACCGCGAAGTTGGCAACACATTAGTCATTCCAAAAAAAAGAGATTTTACTTTTTTATGTTCCCGTTCTGTTCGTAACTTCGTTCCGCCCATTGAGTTTGTCTGAGAAAAATTAAAATGTTGTTTTTCCCAGTTTCCTCACAATCGAACAGGATAAAATGTATAATATGTCCTTTTCCCGGTTCTAAGCTACCTCACCACCAATTTTAAGGCTAATCGGTTCAGCTATTTTTGAGTTCTAAATACTAACTAACACTACTTTCTTTTTTAAACATATAGATTTTTATTACATTTATTTGGTAAACGTTTAAAAATAGAAAGTGTTATTACAAAAAAATAATAATAATATTATTAGACTAATAAGAAAAGACAAAGCCATCCTTTATATAAATAATGCGAATGCAACATGGTCTATATAGAAACCTACTAAATCGAACTGTTTATATGACACGATTTCAAAAACGAAAATACCGAAACCGAAATCTCTCTGCTCTTTTCAAATGAGAAATAGCTTAAAAATAAGTAAGAGATATTATATAAAATATAATTGGATTGTAGCAAAACTGCAAAAAAGCTGTTTACACAAAAATTAAGTATTTTTCTCGTTTTAACTAGGATTCTAACATTGGTATCTTGAATTTCGATATCATGCAAATTGGAAATTCGAATCGTATATTATTCAATTTAGGTACTTTTAAACATAGTACTAGCGGATTATTAACATTAAGTTGCAAATTGTATTGTATTGTATTGTTTACAACTAACTAAATGTTAACAATTCGCCAGTATTCTGTTCAATTGTACCTAAAATGGCATTCTCGATTCCAATTTCCATTAAATGAATCGAGATTCAAGAATAACCTTACAAATCTTGACTTGGTGGTACGCTCTTTCGAACAAAAAAAATAAAATCGGTTTATGAATGATAAAGATTTTTAATATACATATAAAAATATAGGAGTTGAACATAAAAGCTCTTCCATTTTTCAAAAGTAAAGTATCTTCACGCCCATATCCCCGAAGAGGGTAGGCAGAGGCACAACCAGGGCACACACGACTAGCCGAAGACACTAAGTCCCGCAATGTGATAGGTAGTAAGCCTATCGCCAACCGGGCACACATATCCAATCCCGAGCAAGATTTTTTTATTAGAAAATTGGAAAAAGCCCCATTTCCTTTTTGTTGCCCGGCCCAGGAATCGAACCCGGGACCCCATGAAGTCATGTCCAACACCTGGACCGCTAGACCACAGAGGCTAAAAAGTTTAAATTGGTTAAAAATTTCCTAACGCATAAACCCTCGAATAGGTTTATATTTAAAAAAAAAAACACCAATTACTTATTTTCTAAAATCGTTTTCGTAAAATGAAAACAAAAGCATTTAGAGCAAATGTCAATCTCTAATCTCTTTTTAGTCACACTTCATTCATTTATTAATTTCAGCAGTCATTATAAATACTTAAGACCCATCATTATTAACTAAAACATGTAAAACTTAATTATGCAATAAATAATGTAAAAGACAAAATAAATCAGTTTCTCCAAAGTTAAAAAGGTCAGTTTATAACCTTACATACTAAGGTCCGGTTTATGTTTACATAACTTAAAGTGTGTTACTTTTTTTACAAAAAGGGTTTCTAAAATTTTTCACTCTCGAAGTATAAGTGTATCATTATAATATGTGCTAAGTGTATTACTATAAATGTGTCATCATAATATTATATTGCACAGAGATTTTATTACAAAGCAAAGTAATAAAGCACGCACATAAGATAAGCTTATCTCATTCAAAAAGATTTTTTCCTACTAACCCAAATAACTGGAGATAAACCCATAAGGACGTTGATTTATATAATATGGGAATCGGATATGAACGCCTTTTTTACATTTAGTTACATAACTTGAACGATTACATATGGTTGAAGTTTCTTACAAACATATATAATATTGTATATGTAAGTAACATCAATATGAAAAACTTTTTTATCTAAAACTACGTCAACGATAGAAGATGATACTTAAGAACAGAGCCCTTACCATGAGTTTACAGCTTGTCAAGTTTACTATACTCGCTACCATCTCTATAAATTATTTGTATGAAAATTTTGGACAGCGCCTCTATTGGTAACTAAAAGAAACACATTTTTCGACCAAAAGTTTAATAGATTTCATATTATGTCAAATTAGTAAAGAGTTCAATGTTTTCATACAAATAATTGACAGAGACGGTAACGAGTATAGCAAACTCGACAAGCCGTAAACTCATGGTAACAGCTCTTTATATTATATTATAGTATGGTATTTATATTATATTATATTATAGTAGTTTATATTATAGTAAAACTACACTTTACTAACACGAACATTTACAAAAATATCATCAACAAATGCCTGACCCTCGCGGGAATCGAAACCGAATCCCGGAGATCGTAGAGGTTGTCGCTTACGCATATCCCATGATGAGAAAAAGCAAAAATATGTTATTTCTTAAATATAAATAATTTTTTTATAACTATTTTACGCAAAAATTGTAATAAACCTAAAAAATCCAAGTTTAGATTTTAAGTTTTTTAGTTTAGCAAAAAAAAATATCTATATAATGCGAAGTAACAACCATTGGTAACAAAATAATGGAGTACAAAAAAATACTGTTTGCGGAGATAAAATGGACTCCATTATGTAGGTATATCTGTATACTTAAGTGGCCGCATATTTTTTTAATTAGTAGCCTTGTGACCACTAAGCGGACAAACATCAAAATTTCCTTATGAATGTTTTAAAATAAATTTTGCACAAATTTTTGGTTTTCATCTTTATCACATATGCAATAGTTTATTATGTATTTATATTTTTTACAGTTTAAGGCACAGTCGCGTAACTGACTGACAGCTAGCTAATTAAAAGAAAACAAGCGGCGAATAAACTTTAATGTTAACGATTCGTTATCTAAAAACTGGCTGTAACTTTTTGCTCAAATATTTTTCACCTCAAAAGTAGCGATTAAAAATAACAACGCGGTGAAAATTAATTTGAGATAGTACCTAGTAGGACGCTATCTACTGTTCAGTTGAAGCTCACTATCTGTGACATGAGAAACTATGACTGACTTTTTAACTAGCAATTTTTTTATGTGATTGGAACAGCTGACGGAGTTTCGGTATGGTAAGGAATACCAGCAGCCTATAAACACCAAAATTGTAATTTCCTACTGTTGTATAGCAAACCTAAGATGTTAAGCCTCCTTAGATTATTTCTCTAATGACTAACACTTGAGATCAGAACAGATAGTAGCGAGCATTAAATATATTCACAACATAAGTCACATTTTCAAATCCAGATAGCCTACTTTATGCTGATTATTTTTAATTACAAAGCTTTAACTAGCTGCATTTATTAAGGAAACGAAAAAAAAAATAATTTGTGACACCAAAAATTGTAAAGGTATAATTTGAAAATTATACCTCATTTTCGCAATTGAGTAAAAAATAAAAGTTAGTTTACTTATACTACAAATCAATCTTGGAAAACAATCGAAAAGGCTTAGCAGTAGAGTGAGGAAGGAATACCTATTTGCGAAAAAATGTTATATCAAACCTGGTGAGTCAGTGGCAGATCTATCGGAGTCAGAGTCTCGATGCGCGCTGAGGTCCCTGGGCGCCGCGTCAAGTATATCCGTGATCATGAACCGGGTCCTGGGCGCCCTCGCATCGCGCTCGTCCCGCTGCACCGTCATTGCCACCGCGCCGCCGGCGGGCCCGCCGCACCCGCCCGCCGTCGAGCCTACTGCATCCAGCGCCCACCTCGTCCCAGCCACCGTATCGCCTGCCCCCAGCTTACCGCGGCCCGTCACCGGCCAACGCACATCACTACTCAATACTACCGACCCTATTGTCTCTACCTGAACATCACAGCTCACAGTTCACTTAGTGTCACGGCACTTCCAATGTTTTTTACACTGTCGAGAGTCGGGTGACCACGTTGAGCGCGTCGTATCGTCGCGAGGTGTCGGCGGTGACTGAGTGCGACGGCGGCGGCGGGCAGGAGGCGGCGCCGGCCAATGGGCGCGTCGGCATCAGCCAACGGCGCGCCCGCGTTGGGGGCGTGCCGCTGCCATGTTGAACGCTGGCCTGCCCTTAATGCTCTTTTTGCCGACACCACCGGGAGAAAGCTCCGCGCGGATTTAAGCTTTTATACGTGGATAAAACGCTTTTATGGGAAAATAAAGCGTTCTCGCTGTGGGATATCACGCTTTATGACAACGTTTCACTGAAACTTGGCGACGCTACACTACATGCTCGTAATTGGCATGCTTAGTCAATAATTTAAATTCTAGCTACAGATCTGGAGTAATCAGAACTTCATCTTAATTGTTAATGACAATTTAAATTTCAAATACTTAACAGCCACACTCAGAGACGTTAAATAACATTTAATCTATAAAAAGCCAAAATTTTGTTAAGAAAACTTAATGAATGATTTTGATGTTTGATGTCAACTTAAAGACTGATTTTTTAATCATTAAATCTTAGATAATTGACGTCTTTAAGTTAATACCATATAAATTACTCTCTAAATATTTATTTACTTTATTTGATATATATGTATTGATTTTGTAGATATAACCTTAAATAATATATTAATTCGTGTGTCAACCTCATTAATTTTCTTTCTGCCCCATTAATGTAACCTAGTTTAATGTTTGAAGTATATCACCTTCAAAT
Organism: Calephelis virginiensis; assembly: GCA_002245475.1. Taxonomy (NCBI): domain Eukaryota; kingdom Metazoa; phylum Arthropoda; class Insecta; order Lepidoptera; family Riodinidae; genus Calephelis; species Calephelis virginiensis. The sequence continues at coordinate 73,407 of NJDC01058124.1, forward strand.
TACTTGAGGCAACTTAGTATCTGGCTACTATTTTATATTAAACACATTAAAGAGTACAACTACAGTTTTTATATTATCTACCACTGTAGGTAGAAAAGAATGAGATATCAGATGCAAGTTCTAGCGTCATTATTTATAAGATAGTAGGTATTAGGTATCTAGCTAAATTGAAAAGAAGAAAGTATTTTCTGTACCTACCTAAGTGCAAATAAAAAAATAGTCATTAAAGAAAACATTTAGGTATGGTTAAAAAGTTTACTATTCCTAGTAGTTTGTTGTTAAAAAAATATTTACAATTAAGCAAAAAAGTATTCATCAGGTCAATTTAATCACTCACTTATAAATACTTATGGTCAATTTAACTATTTACAAGTATTTTAGGGAAATTCAGAATCGTCGAAATTTTAATTCGAGATTTCGCCGCTGTGGTCCAGCGGTCTGGTTTTAGACTTGACTTCATGAGGCTCAGGTTCGATACCCCCATAAAGCAAGAAAAGATAGACACAACTACTACTAGCCGAAGACACCAAGTCTGACAATATGATAAGTGACAAACTTTGATCCTAATCCAATCCCGGGGTACATTGCTTTTATTAGGAAAATTGAAAAGATCACCTCGTTGATCGAGTGGCTAGCGTACACGCCTAACTACATCGACCGTTTGGTCGGGGTCGGCGAGGCTCGGGTTCGATTCCCGGCGGGAGTAGGCGTTTGTGTGATGAACATTGAAATGTCTGCAATTCGAGGTCAGGGTGTTTATTAAATTTATTCTGGTATATATTTAAGTAATTCTATATATTAAAGTCATTGACTAACACCCATAACACAAGCATATAATTTGCTTATATTGGGACTAGATTAAATTTGTGTGACTTGTCCAGAAATATTTATTTACTTATTTACTAAAAGACAGGTTTTCATTTGTTTCCCTACCCGGTTATAGAACCCGGGACCTTATAAAGTTAAGTCGTACACCAGACCGATGCCCTTTATAATTAAGAAGGCCGAATACACAAAGGCATAAATTCTGTCAAAACAAAATTTAATGATCCTTAAAACCGTAAGTGTATTAGATTAGTATGTAAAATGTTACCTAATTATAATATTTACGAGTAGATTTAACTAAATTGTAGGCACATAAAATTTTCTTCACTAAATATCATAGAAATATACACCTGCGCGCTGTCAGCAAAGGAAAAACATTTGCACACCACAATGTGGTAGAATATATTGGAAAGCTTAAATAATTTTGTAACACGCATATTGCGCAATTTCTTTTCTTTCTTTCTTTTTCTTAAATACATAAATAAAAATTTCACCGCATGATTTGTGTCCTCGGTAGCTCAAATGGTTAGAACATTCGTCTGTAAGAAACTGAAAGGGGCAAGTTCAAATCGTCACTTGAGTAAGGTTTTTTAAATTGTTAAATTTTATCCTTAGAACAGGAGCAGTGTTAATATTAAAATACAGTTTGTCAATAATATTATACGAGTACATTCCAAGTTTTACTCGGAAATTGTATAAAAAACTAATCGATATTGTCATAATCAGATATAGGTAGGATATAGGTATAATAAGGTACATATGTTATAGAAAAGCCTTATAGGTTGTATATAGTTGTATTGCAGTACAACTGAAAAAGATAATTCAAGCTTTATATATTTTACTATAGTTTGTTTCACGATCACTCAGATAATACCATACGGATTTTGATGATTCTTTTCGAATAGGTAGGTCATGATTTGGAGGAGATTTAATCTGAAAGATCTGAACATTGGTATTTAGGCTATACCTAATAATGCATAAAATGTAGTCTATTCATACATATCTCCACACCAAGTCCCCTACGGGGTACCTACGCAGAAAGTATCGAGTGCCAGACCTTACGATCCTGATAAGCCTGTCTGTCTTCTTTCACATTCATTACCACTGTCATACAGGCACGCCGGTTTCGGAGACTCTTGACACCACCCTCGGATGATATCTGAGTTATCTGATCGTAGAATGTCAACCTTAATCTCCCGGTGTACCTACATCATTCATCATTAACGAAAAATGCATTTTTAAGTATAACTCAAAACTACTATAATATGCAAATCTTGACGGGGTAGGCAGAGATTTTCGAGTGCCGAATGTTACAATCTTTGCAGACCTACCCGGCTTCGTCATTTATACATTACTCTTTTCATACATGCTAGTGAGGTAAATAAATAAATAAATATCCCTGGACAAGTTACACAAATTGAATCTAACCCCAAAGTAAACAAATTATATGCTTGTGTTATGGGTGTTAGTCAACGATACTAATACATAGAAATACTTAAATAGATACCAGAATAAATTTAATAAAGATGTTGATAAAACTTATGTGGGACCATTTGGAAATTATTTTTGCCGGAGTCGGCTTTTTGCTGGTTTACGGCGTTTAAATTATTTGTCGCCTCTGAGGTCTAGCGGTCCAAACGTTGGACTTGACTTCATGAGGTCCCCGGTTCGAATCCTGGGTCGGGCAACAAAAAGAAAATATTTTTCTAATTTTCTAATAAAAAAAAAGTTGCTCGGGATTGTATATGTGCCCGGTTGGCGATATGCTTGCCATTTATCACATTGTGGGACTTAGTGTCTTCGGCTAGTCGTAGGTGCCCTGGTTGTGCCTCTGCCTACCCCTTCGGGGATATGGGGGGTGAAGATACATTACCTTTTCATACATACACTTGGGATAGTGGTAAAGCGTACGTACGTGAGACTACTTTTGCATCATTGGCATTTGAAAAAAAAACATGATGTGATAATGCAATAACTGGAACCGATTTTGACGTGACAACATCTTATAATGATGGAGCCGGCTGCACGCACCAATAAAGATGACTCTTGCGGCGTTACGTCACTCTGAGGCGTTCCATTTAAGGCTTGAAGTTCAAGCGAGAGCGCCGAACGAGCGACAAAGAGGCACAATCGGCCTCCGTTCTTATGACGTTGTCACGTTCTACTATCGCCAGGCTTTTTTTTGTTTTCGGCGCTTAAATTATTTGAAGTTTATCTTGTTTACATAGTAAAAATTTAAATGGTACTTAAGTGACAAGTAGAGGATTTTTATTTCCTATAACTGCTTTTACAGGAAGTAATAAAAATTGTAGATACGAAACTGACACCTATAAATAGAGTATCGTGTTAAGATAAATTAATGCCGCTCACTCTATCATCTCAATATATTATAAAAGTCCCCCAACCGCGTCTGTCTGTTTGTTTACGATTAACTCAAAAACTACTGACGAATTTTGAGAAGAATTTTACCACGATATAAAGTGACTAAGAAAGGTATATAATTATACAAGGTTTTGAGTAAATTGGTTAAATATATTATCACGATTTGTTCAACATGTCGAAAATTTCAAGCTCATTGGGAGTTGTTATAGAATTTTCTTTATACTTAGATCAAAAAAGGAAAAAAAAATTTTGTAAGTAAATTTTATTAAAATTATGTTGAATAAGAATAGTGAATCAATCAAGTTAATTACAAGTGTAATAAAAATGGTACCCAATTGTAAACGGATATATAAAATTGTCGAATTAAATATATTATCTATATATTAATACCTGATGCCAAAACTTTGGACCACTTTTTACGAAAATCGTGCAGATGTAGGAGCATAAAATTTGGCACACTTATAGTTTATGTGTAGGATAAGTGCAGAACGCTAATATTTTTCAATAATAATGCTTATAAAGTACATTAAATCAATAAATAAAACATTACCCACACTACTATGCATTTGACACACACAAGCAAATATATTGATGATAACTATAAAAGATCACAGATGGCGCACTAAAAGTTTGGAAACAAAGTAGTTGGTCTTGAGAAATGAAGATGGCGTTCTTATCAACAAAATATTAAAATTTATTATGATCGAATTTCAAGCAATGGGCGACCTCTAGTGTTATAAAATGCGCGTTTGATAAAATTGAAAAAACACGACAGACGGAAAATGATGGCTTGGTACATGTTGCTTCGAGTATACCTTTTGTGTGGCAATATAACATTTTGTGTTTTGCTCTTCGGATTATAAGTAAAAATAAATAAATATCCCTGTACAATTTGTGTAATTGAATCTAACCCCGAAGTAAGCATTATGTGCTTGTTTAATGGGTGTTAGTCAACGATTAACATACAAATACTTGAATAGATAATGCAAATATAAAATATTACGAAAGATAGAAAACATTCCAAGATGGTCTCACATAAATTTTATCAAGATCTAACTGGTGCCTTTTATAAATTTTAAAGAAAGAAAAAATTTCATCCCAGACTGAATTTGAACCTGTAACCTTTCGTCTCAAGCCGACGAATGCTCTAACTAATTAAGCTACTGAGGATTCAAGTCTCTTGAGGAAATTTTTAATTCCTTTTTACCCGTTAACATTTTTCTTTCTTTAAAATTTATAAACCCAAGCACAGGGCAAGTGCTAAAATAAAAATATCTAACAAATAGTTTTTGAACTATACTTAAAAAAAGGTATCTTCACGCCCATATCCCCGAAGTGGTAGGCAGAGGAACCCACGACTAGCCGAAGACACGAAGTCCCACAATGTGATAGGTGGCAAGGTGGCATTTTTTTTATTAGAAAATTAGAAAAACCACATTTTCTTTTCGTTACCCGACCCAGGAATCAAACAAGCATGAGGTCCCGCATGAAGTTAATTCCGACACCTGAATCGCTAGACCACTGAAACAATTAAAAAACATGGATTTGAATTTAGGACTTCCTCCATTTTTGGCGTTGGTTAAAAATGATAAACTAACTTCTACCGAATCTCCGCTTTCCGTTTCCCACATACTCTTAAATGCACCCGGTACCCATTTTTTATATCAAAACAGAATATTTTTTTTAAATTTATAGTTATTTAGTTTCTTTTTACAGCAAACTTTTATTATTATTTCTACAATTTGTACCAACGACTTTTGCTTCCGACTGTCTATTGAACGCCAAACGATTTAAAAAAATTAAATTAAATCGTACAAACATTCGTATTCATAATTTTAGTACGGCTTAAATTTATTACGAAGTCCAAATACCAGCTTAAGATTACGTATACATTCAAGTTATATATTTGGTCATTTACTGAGGTTGGTATGCCTCTAATTTCTAAACTACAAAACTTAAGACTTAGTAAAAAATCAAAGGGTTATATAAACCAACAACGGATATAAAAAGCAAAAAACAACCAAACAAAAACAACAACAAAATAGAAAGGTTACAGGTTAAGGAATCATAGCACAATTTAATTTTCAACTTTTACTTATCTTACACGGCCTGTAGCTTTTTTAAAAACTGGAATATGTACCAACCAAATTTCAATTTGATCGGTTTAGTAAATTCGGAATAAATCGTAGTTACGCCAACAGACAGAAACACAAAAAATTTAAATATGTTAAAAATTTATTCTATTGCTCATTTTTTGTAGTCTGCACTTATTTTTGTAAATATCTTCAAGTTACAGAATTCACTTTTCTATAGTTATTAGGATATACAATGTATACAGATATAAATGTATACCTATAATAATAAGAACATTTATTTAATAATTATATAATAGGTACTTGTAAGATCTATCACTCGAGCCAAATCGAGCCGCTATCGAGTCGCTATTTTATTATATGTAAACGCAGTTAATTAAACAAACCGACTTTCACTTCTATGTACCTACGTTAAACCAAATGCTATAAAATTTATATTAGGCAAACCATAAAACGTATCATAAAAAAACACAAAAATAAAAAAAATATTATACAGTCGAATTTAGAATCTCCCCTTTAAAGTTTGTTGAAAATGAAATAGATTATGCGATAAGTGCAGAATTTCCCACTGTTATGCAGAAGAAAAATTGACAAAGCAGATATACAATGTAAATGTAGATGGATGTAGGTACCTGGGGCGACCTAGGTTCACATTACACGATTAAATCGCTCGGGTGTTATCCGAGGATAGTGACAAGAGTGTCCGAAACCGGCGTGTTTATATGAAAAGGGTAATAAATGCGGTAGAAGCAGAATGGTCTTCCAGGATCGTAAGATTTGGCACTAGATGCTATCTGCCTACCTCGCAAGGGACTTGGCGTGAAGATGTGTATATGTACGTAAAAAATGTTTATCGAACCTTTTTTTGTAATTGCAATTTTATACATTCAAGGGGGTCCTATTGCCATCAAGTCTTTGATGTTAGAATCCCAAGTGAATTGTGGAAAATACTCAATTTTTTGTGTACATAAATTACATTGTAAAGAATTCCAAGTCGGTTTTTGCAGTGGTACTGTGTATGTTTAAACAGGTTTGGATTTATAAACAATGGTGGTAATTTTGCTGCTCACTCTCTAAACTAATTTTAAGTTATTGCTATCTTCTTTCAACAAATGTAATAGAAAGAGAAAAAACGCATTTAGTTTTTTAGACTAGATTGTACATTCTACAGACGTTTAATCTATCACTCGGAAAACGTTGATTGAAAACATCACAATTTGACATTTCCAGACTAATATGAGGTATCTTCACGCCCATATCCCCGAAGGGATAGGCAGAGGCACAACCAGGGCACCCACGACTAGCCGAAGACACTAAGTCTCACAATGTGACGTGACATGTCAAATAACTAATATGACACGTCTAATATGTTCCATCTCTTTCGTTTTATTCACTTGAAAAAGACAGCATGCATCTATAAAAAAGTTTAGTTTATGAACAACAGAATCACTCCCAATATCAAAATGAATAACTGGAATCAAAAGAATGATTTTATTAGTGTATCGTGTGACTCTGTCTGCTCAGAGGTCTAATGGGTGAAGAAAAAACTGTCTAAGTGCTGCAATTACTGTTAGGTCACAGTACAGTGATTCTGCGCAGTCTGAACTCACAATTAAAAAGATTCAGATTACTGTTTGATATTTAAAACGATGAATAATTTCTTGGGTCAAAGTTTGACTAGGTATACCATGATTTTTTTGTTGTGTTGAAAAGTGAACAGTCAGATACATATTAATAATAAATAAACTCATCTGTACACCAAATGTTAATAGGTATAACGTATAAAAGACAATTATACAGTCGCTTAATGAAATATGTTAGATGTATTTTAAAGATGCATTTTATGTTAGAAAACACTAGTGGTCGCCTATTGGTCGAAATTAGACCATTTTAATATTTTAATATCCAAATTTTAAGGCCCCATACTTAGTCAGCCAGAAGAGCCAATCAGCGCACTCCCCCGTTCCATGATTACTATGAAATATTGCGCTCTAAAGTAAATGTCTTAAGCGCTAAATCACTATTTTTGACACTATAAAAGTAATTTGAAAAACAATTTAAAAACTGAAACAGTTATTTTTTAGGTATAATACTTATCTATGTTTATGTTAAATCTGGTGTCGATATTTTCATAATTGAAGTAGACAGTTGGGTTTTGCTTTCAAAAAAGGGTTAACTTTTTGATTTTTTTCTATCAAGCAAAGTGAAATGAATCGTGTTTTGGAAATACTAGTCTTATAAAGCATATTAATGTTAATCTTGTGTATTTTTGTCGCCAAGATCCATGATTGTTTTGAATGAAAAAAAACAGTATATTGCTGACGTATTTTAGCATACCCTTAATATCTTGTTGATAAGAACGCCATCTTCATTTCTCAAGACCAACTACTTTGTTTCCTGAATAGTTAGTGCGCCATCTGTGATCTCTTATCGTCAACATCAATATATTTGTTTGTGTATGTGTCAAATGCATGGTAGTGAGGGTATTGTTTTATTTATTGTTTTAATGTACTTTACAAGCATTATTATTGAAAAATATTAGCGTTCTGCACTTCTCCTACACATAAACTATAAGCGTGACAAATTTTATGCTCCTGCGTCCGCGCAATTTTCGTATAAAGGGGTCCAAAGCTTTGGCATCACGTATTAATATATAGATTAGCTGGTGTTCGGGAATTTATACCTTATCAAGTATTTTGTTAGCTTAACAGCTTTTGTTAGCTTAATGTTAGCGTAATTAAGTAAGTACCCTTTACTAAGACATAATTCAATATTAAGCTAAATCTCATTAACACAAATGCAGCTATTTTAAGTGGAACAAACATTTTTCAAACATACTTTAGCATTTATATGAAACAGAATCAGTAACTGTCTGAAGATCTGAACATAAAAAACTATCTGCAAGCGTTATAATGTCATTCATTATCGGTTTTCAAGAAACTTTTGGTTTGTACTTTTTAGGTAGAATATTAGATTTTTTATAGTAGTATGTAATTTAAATGGCAGACCCAGTTTTGCCTGAATTATTTTAGAAGCAGGCTTTCTAAAACGTCGTTGTTGTTTAAGTACAGAAAAAACTTAGTGTTTTTCCCCGAAATTCTTACTTTTGTTTTAGAATTTTAGGGTCCCATCTCATCATCAGTACCAGGCTTGATGGCAATAGGGTCCATCACCTGAGAGATACGTTCTTTCAAATAAAGAAATTATTAATATTTAAATTAACAGTTATTATTATTATTTTGCCGAGACAATGTTGGAGATTAACATACACAAAAAATAAAGACATAGGATCATATTATAATTTCTTTATTTTTGAAATATCCGTTAAAAATTAAAACACTTTTTATTTTTTACTTAAATATGCTGCTTTACGCAACGATTTACAAAAAGTCCATGCATGATAACTAATTAAAGAACTTGTAGAACATTAGGCAAAAGTTCGATTGAAATGAGAACTTTAAAACGGAAGCAAACAAAAATAACTATTGTAAATGAACGGGAGAAGTTCCAATCCTTGTTCTACGAAAAAGGCATATTATGATTAATGTATTTTTAAATTATAAATTGTAATTATACGGTGCGTAAAAACCTAAGTAATTAAATATAGCTTTTTTGTTAACTACAAATTGGCTAATCTAAAATTCAACGTTGCTTAATGGTCTCTTAGCCACAGACTATATTATATTATGTTTTTAATTTGAACATGTGTATTTTTTAAGTTCTGTAAATGGAACCGGACTTATTGGTTTTATAACGATAAAAGTAAAAGTTAAGACCTAATTAAGTTACTGAAGTTAATAGGTTTTAATTAGAGTTAGTTTTTAGTCTAGCACATGTCATGATTAAATCTATAGATATAGCCAGGATTTCATTGGTTTTGCTTGGGTCTTTGCTTAGCTAAGTTTATTTAGATATTCTCATTCATTCAATTTATTTAATTAATTGATACAACTAGGATAAAAAGTAGCTTATATCCAACTAAAGATCTAAACATTTAATTTCTACAAGTTATTAAATTTGATTCCACCTTTTTGACCTGAAAATGGACCGCACAAACTTACATCCACTGCCTCTTTTAATTATTTATTAATGAAAAATAAAAATAATTTGTATTTACAGACGCTTTTTCATCTTGTATAAATGCCATAAAAACATTTGTATCATATGACGGCATTCCGTAAAAGGCGTATCATAATAGCGAGATATAAATATAAATAAAGTAAGATTATTTTTCTAATATTATACAAGTTTAAATACTTACCTTAAATATTGTAACTAATAAAACTGTAAATCATTATGTTTAAATTTAAGGAATTTAAAAAAAAATATTTCGATCATCTTCTCGTTTTTGGTGCTAGAATGTATAAAATACGGTTCAATCTTTTTTAATTTTTATTGTTAAAGAATCTTCACTTAAGCTACGACACTTATTATAGTCTAAAGATTTGAATAAATCGATATTAATTTAAATCAAAGTTTTCAAATTAAACTAGTGCAATCAGAGAGATAAGGTAGAAGAGTGTTACAGCGGCTTGCTCCGATTGGTGCTTTACCTATTTCTGAGCTCACCATTGTCCCATTCCAGTTTGTTTAGTATCGCACCATTAATTTTTGACGGGGGTTGTTTATAGTTTTAAATGTATTTAATCGTTTTTCGCAACTCTGTAGTGAGAGAGTGGACAGGTATTTAAATATCACAATTATCTAAGTAAGTTACTTATCAAAGTACCTGGTACAGAGATTTCACTCATAGAAGTTTTCCTTGGAAAATATATATCCCTACAGATATTATAAATGCGACAGTAAGTTTGTCTGTTAAACTTTCACGCGAAAGCTACTTAGCCAATCATCATATTCTTGGAGGTATTAAAAGTAACATAGGATATTTTTATGATTTAAATACGAGCGAAGCCGCGGGGATAAGCTAGTTAATAAAGTAGTATACTTTATATACTATATATGTGTGTTTGTCTCCTAACTACTCTTAAACGGCTCAACTGATTTGTATGAATTTTTGTATGTTTAAAAGAGAATTTTGTTGGGTTTCTGTATGTTTTGAAAACATTATCGGAAGTGGAAGGTGACGCTGCATTTGATAAATCATTGCCGTATCAGCTAGTACTTATATTTTTTTAATTGTAATAGTAATTTTATAGCTGCAGTTAAAGATCAGCAGTGGTTGATCCAAACGTGTCAAGTGCACTTACCAAACGCCGAGCATTTGGGCGTGCGATTGAGCAATGCCTTAAAACTAAACTAATAATTACCAATGAAACGGGTCAAAGTAACCATTAAGAAGTTACTTAGCAAAAAAACGTTCCGACGAATGCCTTTCATGTGCAGTTATATTTAGAATTTTTCATTTCACGCTCGCGTAGGTCTATAATAGTTATTTATTTGCAAAGGAGTGCATATTTGCAAACTTTATGCGATATAGTGCACCCAAGGAAAATACTATTGTAGTACTTTTATTTCATAGCATGTTGTAGTTTAATTATTAAAGTAAGTATACCATGATATGTCTAGATATTTCACAGAATATACTTGATAAATTTATTTTTAGTTGGTATAGTGCTCAAAAGGAAAATACTATTGCAGTGTTTTTATTTCAAAGCATGTTGCAGTTTGATTGTTAAAGTAAGAATATCATGATTTGTCTAGATATTTTACAGAATATGCTTGATGAATTTATGTTTACTTGGTATTTAAGAATATTTGATATTTTCCATCGTCGGCGCTAGGTAAAACTTACAAATATTCATATTTTTAAATGTAGAAACACTAGTACGGTTTTACGTATCACTTCTAATTCAATGATAAGCCCTGAATCAGCTCTGATGATGCTGTCATAAGAGAAACCGATAGGTTATTTACAAAATAACAAATTATAAATGACACATGAAACAGTACAAGTGTTTCTTCATTTAAAAATATGGCTATCTAAGAAGTTAAACAGAGTTACATACAAGCCAGAAAATTTTTAATGTAATAAATAGGCTAAACTTCACCATGTCACGATTTGACTTATTTTTAGCTGTTTTAGTGAACATCTTACCGTCCTTCCTTAACACAAAGTTTTTTCGTTTAAAATGACTCCAAGAAACCAAATAAATGTTAAAATTGGTCCGTCATTTCTTATGTGGAAAGTTAAGTAACAAAGCGGACTAACAGGATTTACATAAGTTTATTACATAGCTAAACTTCCTTGAAGTAAAAACCGCGAGGTTAGCAACTCATTAGTAGTTATTTAAAAAATTAATGTAGATGTTTGTCCCGTGTTGATCCGGGCTCCATTGTAGACAAGACCATCTGCCTCCTGCCAGGCAGCTCGTAAAAGGCGAGCATAGGCTTACCGTCACTAACACCGTGACATCTGACTAGGTGGTAGAGCTTAGCAGCGACTCGCTCGGATTGGCACCACCGCCTTACCTATTCCTGCCGCCATAACGTCATGACGTGTTCCAGTTCGGAGGGTAAGGTAGCCGGTGAACTTACTTTTGCTCGAGGCCTAACATCCCGGCCTCAGGTTGGCAACGCACCATTACCACCTTTGGTGTCTTTAGTCAGCGTGAATTTCTTACCATCAGGAAATCCGCCTGGTTGTTTGCCTTCCAATATCATAAAAAAAAGATTAGGATACGCAACTAACCGGGTTTGATCCCCGGGTCGGACAACAAAAAAAGAAAATTTTCATTAGGTAAGTATTTTAATATTAATAACGTTGCCGGGATAGGATATAAATCCTCTTGGCGATAGGCTTGCCACCTATCACATTGTGGGACTTAGTGTTTTCGGCTAGTCGTGGGTGTCCTGGTTATGCTTCTGCCTACCTCTTCGAGGATTTAAATAATATATATAGATATTGATTGGGCACGTAGATACTTTTTTTACAATTTATTTTTCTACTATTAACATTAGTATAAACAAATTACATCAAGTGTTTATTTTTTAGACTAGTTAGGAGTCTATTTTGTTATTTTATTCTAGACACATCGTAATAAACACAATTTTATGCTAGACCTGCGACATAATTCTGTTTATTAAAGTTACATACATATCTTCACGCCAAGTCCCTTACGGGGTAGGCAGAGAGTATCGAGTGCCAGA
>NJDC01058124.1:85900-110586 GCA_002245475.1 Calephelis virginiensis
TTGCTATAATTTCACGGTGCTGCCGTTATGGCTGCCGTCGATGATCACTGACAAAGAGTAATATAATATACCTGTACAGATAACTGAAAAAACGCAGATAATGACACCTATAAGGATTGTTTATCACGCAATTCTATAATTCGAAAAAAGAAGTTATTTTCCTTAAGTAATGTTTATTGTCTATGATTTTATTATACTTTTGCTATTATCAACCATTAATTTAGATTTTGACAGCAGGTTCATTTTTAAAATATAGATAACAGAGACAAATAAAGAACATATACAAATTTGACAGCTTTCAAAAAAAAACAATTTTCGTTAATTATCAATACCAAAGTACTAGGTGGTAGAATTTCGCAGCGGCTCACCCGGAATGGTACCACCGCCTTACCTATTCCTGCCGCCATAAAGTCAGCGCTTGCCGTTGTCGTGTTCCAGTTCAGAGGGTAAGGTAGCCGGTAAACTTACTATTGCTCGAGGCCTAACATCCTGGCTTCAAGTTGGCAACGCACCATTACCACCTTTGGTGTTTCTAGGCGGCGGGAATTTCTCACCATCAGGAAATCCGTCTGCTTGTTTGCCTTCCAATATTATAAAAAAAGTAACAGTATCACTAGCCCGTTTCCTATAATCAACGAACCGTAATCCGTTAGAATAACCATTGATAGTTTGCCTAAAAATAACGAAGCGTTGCTCATAGTTATACAAAATGTTTAGTATTAACAATCTAAAACGAACGTCTGTAGTTAGATTTTATACTTTTTACCCATTCGTAACCAAAACGCCTCGTTTCTTGAATATAGGAACCGGGCCTTAGTATTCAGGGCCTAAAAATAAAAATATAAGTCCTTCCTTGCTGTGAGTTGAGCTCACCACATCCAAATAACTGAGTATATTATTAAAAAAACGAAACCCTTAAACCTGTTTTTTTTTTAATTATCTAACAGTTAAATATTTATAGTCCGGTGAAGTTCGGTTAGCAACATATTAGCCATTTAAAAAAATGTATTATCTAAACCTGAAAAATCGAGTTTTTTTATGATACTGAAAGGCAACTTTTGATTCTTTTTGATTTTACATCAATATATAAAGTAAACAAAGCTTTTATTACATCACAGAATTTATTATAGCGTTGCAAAACAAATGTTTTATGTAATGAATTTTTCAGGTAATTAAGAAATATAGTGTATCTATATATTAATACGTGATGCTAAAACTTTGGACCCCTTTTTACGAAAACTGCGCGGACGAAGGAGCATAAAATTTGGCACATTTATAGTTTATGTGTAGGAGAAGTGCAGAACGCAAATATTTTTCAAAAGTAATGCTTGTAAAGTACATTAACTCAACAAATAAAACACTACCCACAATACCATGCATTTGATACACACAAACAAATATATTGATAATAACGATAAAAGATCACAGATGGCGCACTAAAAAGTTTGGAAACAAAGTAGTTAGTCTTGAGAAATGAAGATGGCGTTCTTATCAACAAGATATTAAAATTTATTATGGTCGAATCTCGACCAATGGGCGACCGCTAGTGTCTATAAATACGTGGTACATCCACGTTAGCGTCATATGACTAATTGAAATAGCAGTATTGCAACTATAACAAGTTTATTGAAACGTCATTACCAAGTCATCACTACATGTCTTTTTCAAGGGGCTTTTCACAATGTGAACTACAAATATGATAATAAAATTATTATCCTCAGTAAATGGCGAAGTAGAGCGTTTATCGTGGACTTCCGTTCCCGGTATTCAGCTTTTTACTATCAATTTACACGGAATCGTTTTAATTAAAAATACAATAGAAGCATTGTTCCGGCGCGGCATTCTTTAAATATTAGGATTATCAGATATTCTAGGAAATCTGTAGTTTGGTTAATGCAATAATATATTTTTATTTAAAAATATGAGCACATTACATGGAATATTTGTGCGGTATTCTATAAGGAAAGCAGGATTATATTGATATTAAATTAAACAAGATGAATTGCATGTGTTTGTGTAACCGATTTTATTGACAGGTAAATACATTCTTTTTTTTTCAAGTTAATTTGCCCCTTTCTGGAGCCGTCTAAGACCTTTAGTCAGGGTCTTGAGTAAAGCGGTGGCCTCGTTACTCAAGCTCATTTAGTGAGTTTTGGCGCCAACGAGAAAATAAACGATACACTAGTTTCTTTAAATATATTTTACTTGTGCACTTTATCTAAACAAAATTAAACTGATTCCCACCTGATTTAACTAATTTTACTGATAATTTACACAAAATTCAGTAATTACTAAAACAATACGATGGCGCCAATACTCCTTTTCATTTCTGTTTATATTTAATCTGCACCTCTGGGTTAACTGTGGTAAAATACATATAGACATTGAATTCGTATTATTAGATTATTTATTAGTACAATACTTTTTTCATTCTAAAAAGTGAGTGAAGAATGAAACTGAAAGAAATCGTCTGTCTACTGTAGTCTAGCGGTTCAGTTTTTTTACTTGAGTGCATGAGGTCCCGCGTTCGAATCCCGGGTTAAGCAACAAAAAGAAAATCTAACTTTATAATAAAAGAACACGTTGCTCGGGATTAGATATGTGCCCGGTTGTCGATAGGCTTGCCACCTATCACATTGTGGGACTTAGTGTCTTCGGCTATAGTCGTGGGCACTCCGGTTGTGCCTCTGCCTACCACTTCGGAGATATGGGCGTGAAGATACTTTACTTTTTAAATTAAATTTAAACAATACACAAACCTTCTAAGAGGAATCACATGTTAAAGGAAGAGAAAGCTAAACAGAAAGAGACGATTACGGAATGCTGGGGACCAGGCATGAAGACAGATGAAACGTTGTAAGCATGACTTAAAAAATGCGGACCCTGAGTGGAAATTTTAGTTTATTTTAAACCCTAAGTAGCTTCAAAAAACATATTTTTTAAAATTATCTTCGTTGAAAGACAAAGCGCTGCAGTGAGTAAATTTTTGAACAACCAAACACAAAAAATGTTACATAAATTCAAATAATTAAAATTTACCTATTTACGGCGAAACAACCTTTAAAATATGTCAAAACTTTTTTTATGATATTGGAAGGCAATCAAGCAGATGGATTTCCTGATGGCAAGAAATTCACGCCGCCGAGAGACATCAAAGGTGGTAATGTTGCGTAGCCAACCTGAGATCGAGATGTTAGGCCTCGAGGAAGAGTAAGTATACCGGCTTCCTTACCCTCCGACCCGGAACTCGTCAACGTCAAGCGCTGACGTTATGGCGGCAGAAATAAGTAAGGTGGTGGTACCAATCCGGACTAATCGTTGCGAGACTCTACCGCCTAGTCAGATGTCACGTTGTTAGTGACGGTAAGCTTATGCTCACTTTTTACGAGCTGCCTGGCTAAGGAAGGTAGATGGTCAATTCTGGAAAGGAGCCCGAACCAACACGGGGCAAGAAACAAACACCAACACCAACTTTATGAATTACAAAGAAAGTACAAAAAACAGATCAACGGTTCCCTGATCAATGACTCCTGCCGAAAAAAAGCAAGATGTCAAAAGTACCGTTTTGTGTAGTATCCGTGAAATTAAAAAAAACGAAAATGACATTTTACTTTACAGTTTAGCGCAACTTTCATATCAAAAAATAAAAAAAATTAAGTTTGCTATGTTTTTTATTCGCCCAAATCATATGACACTAGTTGCCTTATATCTGAATGCCTTTAGACTTACTTTCAAATTATACGGGTTATAATTTTTCAACTAAACTTTATACAAATTCGGATTTGCTATGTATCTATGGAAGTCTCGCCTCTTATTACGTAGTATTTATATAATCTTTAAACAAGACCACTAGTAGAGCGCTGTGCAGCAACTTACCCTGGTCTCCAACATCCACTGTCTTATTTGTTAATGCTGCTATAATGCAAATATCATGTCCCGGTCCATAGCGTAAGTTGGTAGACTGCCACATTAGGCCTAACACCTCGGCTGTAATACAGCAACATAGCTATAACATCTATGGTGTCTATAGGTCTAAGTCTTTCCATCAGGAGAGTCATATTCTCGCCGCCTTATTTGTTCCTGCCGCTATAATTAAAATATCATGTTCTGGTCCAGAAAGTAAGTCGGTAGACTGACACATTAGGCCTAACACCTCGACTACAATACAGCAACATAGCTATAGCATCTATGGTGTCTATAGACCTAAGTCTTTCCAGCAGGAGAGTCATATTCTCTCCGCCTTATTTGTTCCTGCTGCTATAATGCAAATATCATGTTCCGGTCCAACTAAGGTCCATTAGGCCTAACACCTCTTTTTTATGTTACTGGAAGGCAAACAAGCAGAGGAATTTCCCGATGGTAAGAAATTCGCGCTGCCTAGAGACAGCAAAATTGCGTTGCTAAACGGTGGCCTAGATGCTAGGCCTCGAGCAAAAGTAAGTTCATCGGCTACCTTACCCTCCGGACCGTAATACGTCAACGGCAAGCACTGACATTATGGTGGCAGGAATAGGTGAGTCGCTACGAGACTCTACTACCTAGTTACATATCACGGTGTTAGTGACGGTTAGCCTATGCTCGCCTTTTACGAGCTGCCTGGCACAGGAAAGCACAAGCAGGCTGCAAATGAGCTCGGACTAAAAGATAGCAATATAGCTATATCATCTATGGTGTCTATAGGCTTAAGTCTTTAGATCAGGAGAATCGTCTGCTTGCTCTCTATAAAAAAAGACCCAAACGAAGTTACAAGAAGTTGCTAGTATAAAACTAAGCGCAACATAAAGTACAATTACTTTGAAAGAAACAATTCCCACATTACCATAAGTGATTAGCTCTTATGACATTAATTGGTTATCTTTATCATGATCAGATATTATGTTTTAGATGTACTAAGTAACTGTTATGATAACTTTAAACACTTTTTCATAAATTTTTATTCAAATATGGACATAGTTAAGTAGAAAGGATCCAACCCACACAAACACCAAAATTGAGTTAAACATAGGTAGTAAAGCTCTTTGCTTTCGTTCAGTAAAATATCCTACAGATAAACAAAGCTATGACACTTGTGTAATAATTAGATACCAACCCACATATATGGCCAGTACATCTTATTATATGTAAATAAACTTCAAAGTCAACTAGGTATCTCAAAACTAATTAGATGTGGATTGAGTCCTTTCTGTTTAACTACGTCCATATGTATAAAAAATGAATCCTCGTTTCGCGCGATCTTGTGTGTATTACTGGCAAAGGGACCATATGAAAAAAGCACTCTTATATGTGACAGGACCAACTGTGTACGGGTTATCTAATTTTGTCTTTTATATATATAATTCGCGTGTCACAATGTTCGTTCCCGTACTCCTCCGAAACGGCTGGACCGATTCTCATGAAATTTTGTGAGCATATGGATAACTGTTGGCAATAGATGTTGGCCGATTTTCAGACCTACTCAGTCTGAGAATCGGCCAACATCTATTTTTCATACCCCTAAGTGATAAGAGTTGTTCACCCTTAACACTTTTTCCTGGAAATAATTTATATGGCAAAACAACGTTTGCCGAGTCAGCTAGTCTAATATATAAAATTCTCGTATCACGGTGTGCATGATTGAACTCCTCCGAAACGGCTAGACCGATTTTCGTGTAATTTTGTGAGCATATTGAGTACGTTTGAGAATCAGCCAACATCTATTTTTCATATCCCTAAGTGATGAGGGTGACTTGCCCCATTTTTATTTAATGAAATCACAATAAAAATATAATAGAACAACGTCTGCCATGTCAGCTAGTCTTATATATATAAAAAAAACTCGTTTTATAAGGATAGTAACCGTACTCCTAAGAAATGGCTTTACAGATTTTCACCAAATTTTATATGGATATTCTGTAGGTCTGAGACTATCTATTTTTCATACCCAAAGTACTTTACTAAACTCACATACAAAAATAGCAGAACAATGTCTGCAAATTACTAACTGACCCAGTTAGTAATTTATAAAAAAATATAAAACAGTTTTTTAAAGTGTTAGAGTTCTTAGGTTATTTTATAACCATATTAACACTTTAAAACACTTTATATTATAAATCCTTCGTATTTGCTTGTATGTTTCTCTGATTATTAATGTGCCACATAAATAATACTACACAAATTCGGGTATAGTTTTGTCCATTTAGAAAAAGAGTACAACTTAACACAAAACAAGCCTAACGGCTACACTACTCTCTGGACCAGACCATGACAGAATTATTACAGCGGCAATAATAGGTAAGGTGGTAGGTTCCTACCCGGGCAAATTGCTGCACAGCACTCTATCACCTATGAACTAATTTTCTTCTAACCTGTTCTAACCAGTGCTCACCTCTTACAAGCTGCCTGACAGAGAGGCAGAATATGGTATATTAGGCAGTGCTGCTACGTCTTCTTAATTTTAGTTTTAATTGGTCAATGCCGTGTCATTATCATAATTTTCAGTCATATCACTCGTATCTCAAGGAGCATCTTCATTCGCTTCATTTGCTTGCTCATTATATAACAACACTTATTCCTTACCATCTGAAAATCTTTTTACTTAATTATCAACCAACTTTAACAGATTACATTCACACAAACACTTCTCCATATATTATTGTTAGTGTATACGTATGTCCAATTAGTGTCAGTATTTGATTGAGATATTAGCTAATCGTGGGTTGAACTTTCATAACAGCATTCTTTATTAATAAGACGTTTAGTAGTGAGCTACTATCGCGGAGTAATGAATATATTGCTGTCACTGGGGGTATAATCAAATGCATTTGCACGCCACTGGGGGTTTGGCAAGTTCACGTTGAGTGATCTGATGAAAGGAGATTTTGTATGAAAGAGAGAAGACTAGCAAGAAGATGTATTCTTTTTGTAATGATATTTGAAGGCAAACAAGCAGACGGGTTTCCTGAAGGTAAGAAAATCACGCCACTTAGAGATACCAAAGATGGTAATGGTGCGTTGCCAACATGAGGCTGGTATGTTAGGCCTCGATCAAAAGTAAGTTTACCGGCTACCTCACCCTCTGAACCGGAACACATCAACGGCAAGCACTGACGTTATGGAGGCAAGAATACGCAAAGCGGTGTTACCAATCCGAGCAACTCTCTACTCGTAATTAAAATTTTCCCGGTGTTTTTCCGGGCTCTTTAGTAGAATAGACTATCTGATTTCCTGCAGGTAGCAGGATTCCCGCCGTCATAACGTCAGTGCTTGCCGTTGACGTGTTTTGATTCAGCGGATAAGGTAGCCGGTATTTACTTTTGCTCGAAACCTGACATCCTGGTCTCACGTTGGCAATGCAACATTACCACCTTTGGTGTCTCTAGGCGGCATGAAAAAAAATCCGTCGACTTATTTGCCTTCCAACATCATAAAAATTGTAATTACGTGCTGTCGATAGACAAAAAAGATGGTATTCGTCTACAACCTGAAGGGGGTTCATAAAAATCTTTCTAGCAACTTTAAAGAAGTGTAAACCCAAACAATGTGACAAGAGATTATATATAAGAAGTATATACTATTAGCCCCTTTATTTACCCTATAATATCAACAAATGTTTTGGGGCCATAAATAAAAAAAATATTAACTGTTAAGGACAGCCTAATCTCAGCAGGGCACCAAGTTAAATTTTTTCAAGGCTTAAGTATTTAAATAATAAAAAAACATAACTTGGGTTAGGTTATATCAAATACTACCTAGTTGCTCCGGCGAACTTTGTTTTCTGGAGCAACTGGTATTTCTAGTTTACACTCTTTCAGATTGTATGGAAAACATTAAACATTAAAATTGTTTTTCCTAGTTCCTTCGCAGTTGAACGGAATATAAAGTATACCTACTTTATCCGTTTCCTGATTCTAAGCCTACTCATCAATTATCAGCTAATGGCCATTGTAAAAATCAATCCTAATCCAAAATTTGTTGTCCAAGATTGATATTTTGATCCATTTTTATGTTATCGCTTGCCAATAACATATCTGTGGACAGGATAAATATGGCAATTAGTTATAGGGTAGGCCGGCGGATACGCAGCTATCTAGATTGCTTGAAATCCATTAGATTGAGATACATTATTAACATTGGCCGTAAATCAGTTCAGTTATAACAGTACAGTTATGCGCTGTAATATTACAGCGCACTCAGCTTTGTGCTCACTAATACAATATGAAATAACTATTAAATTTAAAATTTAAAAATCGCCTGATACAAAAACTTAATTGGCCTTTGAAATGTAAAAAATCTCCTCAAATTCACTACCCAACAACTTTTAAACGGCTCAACCGATTTTCATCAAACATGTCTAAGAACACTCGCACATACCTGTAATACACAAAAAAATTGATATAACTGCATTCGTTCTGGGGTTATGATGCCATTGATAGACAGACACACAGACAGACAAGTCAAACTTAATAAACCCCTGTTTTGCGTCGCGGGCTAAAAACAGGTTTCTCTTTCACTAATTCTTTTTGTTAGCTAAAGCGGTGTTAGCTGTATCTATTTTATAACTAACTACATGAATCAGTTTCAGCATTTTATTCTTCATTATTACATATTATTCTAATCTTTCTGTTAAAACACTCAATTAATTCGAATTTGAGTTAATCAGGGTCTTAATAATCTAACAAAAAATACGTAATTAATTCGGATTTGAGTTTATCAGGTTTTTAATAATCTAACAAAACACAGTTCTCTTGCGCTGACCATACTCTAATTGCAATAATTGCTTTTATCAGGAAGCCAGTGGCGCACATTAATTTAGTAACGTTTTTACTCGCAGTCCGCTTAACAAATACTTATTTAATTACACCGCTCTTTGTTCCACCTAGATTATGAAGATGATGACGTAAGCATGGCATATACAGGGCCCGATTCAGGCTAGTATATTTAAAACGTACGTTTAATACGTGATGCCAAAACTTTGGACCACTTTTTACGAAAATTGCGCATTGTGCATAAAATTTGGCACACTTATAGTTTATGTGTAGGAGAAGTGCAAAACGCTAATATTTTTCAATATTAATGCTTATAAAGTACATTAAATCAATAAATAAAACACTACCCACACTAGTACGCATTTGACACACACAAGCAAATATATTGATGATAACGATAAAAGATCACAGATGGCGCACTAAAAGTTTGGAAACAAAGTAGTTGGTCTTGAGAAATGAAGATGGCGTTCTTATCAACAAGATATTAAAATTTATTATGGTCGAATTTCGACCAATGGGCGACCACTAGTACTATAAATTTTAAGAATAAGACATCGATCAACATCTTAGTTATAAAATATTGAAATATTCAACTACTCGTAGTTATAAAATATTAGCAGTCAGTAGTTCAGGCTTTCTATAGATGGCCAGTTTGTTTGTGCATTGTGGAACTCACAGTCTTCGGTTAATTATGCGTGCCCTGGTTCTGCCTCTGCCTCCCATCTAGGGGATATCGGCTTAAAAATACACGTATCTTTAAAATGGAACAGTCAAGATGAAATAATACAATCTATCTGTTACAAAATAGTCCAATTTGCTCTGGTATGTACTACCCTGTCATCGAATCAGGGCGTATTGGTCGTGAAAACTGAACAGACGATATCGAAGCAAATAAATAAATACTGCTCATTACTGTTGCGAACGAGATGTAAAGACTGCCCATTATTTCCTCGCATCACTGTTTTCCGAGTTTGTGTTCACGTTGCAACATTGGATACTTTGTTTCATATTGAACCAGTTTGATTGTACATTTTTCCATATCGTTTGTTGCTGTTTGTTTGTTTCCCATTGCCACAAAAATCATCTAACCTATTTTTGACCGACTTCAGATAGGAGGCTAGCAATTCGACTGTTTATTTATGTATGTATGTTTTTTGTATTAGTATGTATAATATTGATTTCTGTTAATATTCGTGAAAACCTGTATCTAGTGTTAAAATTTTTGGTATATTCTTATTATGTTAAAGCTGGTTTTCCTTAAATAAATAATTTTAAGCACTAATTTAGAAAGGCCTTATATAACCTGTCTTTCTTGAATACTCCCCTGTCTTCAGATCAGAGTTATTTGATAGTTGTGTAAGCACTGAGTAGACAATATCGCGATAAACAGTAAATAAAGACTGTTCATTACTGTTTCGAATGAGTTGCGTGTCTCGCATCGGATCAGACTAAAAAAGTAAAAAGTAAGTATCTTCACGCCCGCATACCAAAAGGGTAAGGCAGCGGTACAATCAACACAACATTGTTTTTTTTAGAAAATAAAAACGTACGTTTTGAGTTGCCCGAATCGAACCCAAGACCACGTGTAATTAGCGCCGACACTGAACCACCACACTACAGAGGCGATCACATTAGATTATTTTTATTTGGAAAAAACACTATTAAAGCAATGACGAACATGCCTATTGATTAAAGAAACTTTAGACTACCAGATACATGGTGATCACTTATCTAGAGATCCCAAGATCTTTTGCCTATGACAAACATTTCCTGACAAGATACGATAAGACACAATCCAAGCGAAACTAATAAAAGGGTTGAAGGAAGAACTTATTCGTTAAAGGAAGAAGAAACGAAAGAAGCAGACGGGTTTTCTTACAGAAAGAAATAGATATCGTCTATAAACATTAAATTAAGTAATTACTCGTTTTCAACCTCGAAATGAATGACGCGTGAAGTTAAAATAAAGTTTAAAAAATTACATAAGTTGAGCTTATGTCTAATAAAATCATTTCAGCAGACTAAAAAAATAAAAATACAAACATGACAAATTATTAGGCTACGATGACAAATGAGGAAACCCTTTTTTTAAATTTGCTTTAATGTTACTTATTACATAAGGTCTTTATGCGTAAGAGCTAAGAAATAATTAGCAATTATCTAATTAAAATTGAACACGTTAAAACGCACCAAATTACTTTTAATTAAATAAATAATGAACACTAATGTAATACAGGCAACTGTAGGTATAAAGCGTAAAATAGGTGATGTATAATCATCATTAACACTAGAATCCTCACACTTGCCGTCAACTATGCGTTCTATCACAAATGAACCAACATTCATTTGCCATTACACACTATATCAAAAGGATTGCCCAGCATCAGGATTTCCGTGTTACACGTTTCAGGTTAACATATTGCTATTTCAATTTTAATAAAAGTAATTTGTAAAATTTAAATAATTTCCGCCGTTTTCTTTAATAGCTATTAACTTTACGTCCCTTAAGTGTCTTTTTTTTATTCGTCGAAAGATTTTAGAACTTTCAAAGATTTTAGTTTCCTTTCTTCGTAGTCGATTAGTTTCTACATTCAGTTTGTCTTGACTAGGAATAAAGAAATCGCTATTCAATATACTTAGATTATATTATAATTAATTATATTACATAACGTTGGATCCATATTTTTACGAAACTATACTGCATTGCAACTTGCAGCTTTGCTTTAAAAATGTTAACGTTTTTGCTGTCTTGTCTCAGTGGATAACTTTACAACATATGAACTGAGACATTTAATTAAATATCCGTATCCTAAAGGCTAGTCTTTTTTTATTAATTTATAGAAAACGTAGTCTAAATATAAAATACAGACAAAAATTGATTGAAGCTTAAATTTACGTTTCCTTTTAAGTAATATGTCATCGATGACATGATGAATCGCACAGTACAAGAAAACACAATGACTTTTATGATCCACTAATTGATTTGAAACTCTGACCTAGAAACGCACGCTATATTATCCTCTTCACAGTGATTCGTGCAAAACTTCGCAATGCATCGGTATTTGTTCCACTCAGTTTCTTTGCTTGCATATAAACCGGTAAACGTAATGATAGGTCATTTCTCTGCTTGGTTGCTTTGCTAATATGTACCGGAGATTTGATGATTTATTCATTATGCTAGAACAACAGCGGAGCTCAAATGATATGCAAACGGAGTAAATATGGAGATCGTAGCCTCATTATATGTGAGGGAATCCATGTAGCGAGCGTCGCAAGGTTGTAATTTATGACGAACGCTCAGGCTTCAGTAGCTGTTACATGAAGTTTTGTGTTTTCGAATCTACGAATCGAAACGTACGAAATGTTAACGTACGTGAGCATAAATTAGATAAATATTAGTAATTAATTTTTTGTATGTGAGAGTTTGCGAAAAAGCTTAGGGCCCTCTTGATGGTAAGAGAGACAACCGTGGCCTACAGACATCTTATATATAACAGGTGCGACACTTTCCTATGACTGGGATATTAGGAATAGGTAAAGTGCTGAACACAGCAGTCTTCAGCTACCACCATTACTACCATTACCACCACTACCGTCATTACCACCTTTGGTGTCCCTAGGCTGCGTGAATTTCTTACCATCAGGAAATCCGTCTGCTTATTTGCCTTTCATTATCATAAAAATAAAAATACATATAAATAAAATACCACCAGTGGTCTTGTCGATACTAACCTATATTTTAACCTGGGCTCTACTCTTACGAACTTGGCAGAGCTGTAGGTGATTTATTCTACTCAGTGGACCTGCGGCGCTATTCAATATTTTTTTTATGATAATCACTGGTTAAAGTGTGTATCAAATTACGTGTTTTGTATTTGCTATCTCCTGTGACCAACAGAATTACAATGTAGATAGCGAATACAAAATACGGCATTTGACAGCTATTTAACGTACACTTTACCTAGTGATCATCACTAAAAAGATACGGAATCAGCTCCCTGGACCAAGACGGAGAAAAACACTAGTAGTAGAAAACAAGTGTTAAGCAAGTAAGTGGAGTTTTGGCGCAATCGAGAGAAAAGATGGTCGAAGTTTTTTCATAATTATTGAATTTCGTGTTAATATTGAGTGAAATTAGTCAATTTTGGTGGCATTTTGTACAATTTTGTTTAGTGAAAGTGCACAAATGAAATAATCACGAAGAAATTAGTGTATCGTATATTTCCTCGTTGCCGCCAAAACTCATTACATGAGCTTGTGTAAAAAGGCCACCGTTTTACCCAAGAGCCTGACATGACTTACTGACGACTTATGACTGATGACTAATTAAAATTAATTGAAATTGATATAAAATTTGATGCAAATTACTACTTGACTAATGGCTAAATACTAACGTGAAGGCCAAAACCTAAAGAAAGAAAGAAAACAAGTAAGTGTGAAAAACGTTCTAAGTTCTAACTAGTTGTTTTACACAGTCTGCAAGTGTATGTGTATCTTGTAATCTTAACGCGAAAATTGTGGATGTAGTTCTAAACAAATAAACAATTGATGACATTGCCTTAAGAAATCCTGAAAAACGATTGAAAGCCATATTTATAAAAGAAGAAGAAGAACAATTGTCATGAAACATCAATCATTCGCAACATGACACTTCCCGCGTCAATTCTTAAGGCAGTTTTCAAGAAAGATTTCAAATTTAAACTCTATTTCTAAGTTAAGATTTAACAAAATAGCGTAAACTTATTACATTAATTGAAAACTCCGAAATAATTAAAGTTCTAGGAGGTCATTTTCTGCTCTAAGACTGACTCCAGACTTCATTTGAAAGATAGGCCAACTAGCTACCAGCTGAGTAGCTCGGAAGATCCTAGTCAAGAAGGTACATTACTATCGGAGTCTACACTCCTAACTAAGACTTAGTTGGGTTACTCTTGAATGTCGTTTTCATTAAAATTGGAAATTGGAATCGGATATGTCACTTTAGGTACTGTTGAACTCAATACTAGCGAATTATTAACAGTAATTAAATAATAAACAACAATTTATTTTATGGGAATCGTTGATTTTTTAGAACTAAAGGTTAATAATTCATTTCTGTGGTAAAAGTGTACCTAAAATGACATATTCGATCCAATTTCTAATTGCATAAAATCGAAATTCAAGAGTAACCCTACTGATTTAACTTCCAAATATTGCTAACTCATTATAATTTATCGGCCTCTCTTTCAGAGAGTCTTGTTATCAAGAAACCTGTAAAAATCTTGTAAAAGAAAGGCCGGTACATTAAAGAGAGTCAGCAAAATATGAAAATGACATCAAGGGTTACTCTCGACACTCGATTTATGCAATATTGCAAATTGGAATCGAGTATGTCATTTTAGGTACTATTGAAAACATTACTAGCGAATTATTAATATTTAGATTTGACTAGGTGGTACAGTTCGCAGCGACCCACCCGGATTGGTACCACCGCCTTACCTATTCGTGCCGCCATAACGTCATGACGTGTTCCGTTTAAGGGGGTAAGTTTACCGGCTACCTCATCCTCTTAACCGGAACACGTCAACGACAAGCGCTGACAATATGGCGGCATGAATAGGTAAGGCGGACTACCGCCTAGTACCAATCCGGGCAAGTCGCTGCGAGACTCTACCACCTAGTCAGATATCACGGTTTTAGTGACTTCCTACTTTGTTTTAAGCTAACTAGCTAGCTAGCTGAAGGAAAGTTATGTTTTTCGAGTCTTCACTTAACCTGATTATTTAGTGTGATTACATAAAGATAAAAAAAACTTGTTTAATTAATAGCTAAGCCATGGCTGCCACATCTATGATTCCTATAATTAATTCATAACGCAATTAAAAACTGATTACAAATTAACTAGCATGGCCACTTAAAACTTGTGCGTAATGATATTTAATAATTAATTGTAAGTGGTACCAATTTTTTATCATCAATTTTGTTTTACATATTCTTCAAAGCTTTAAACTTCACGTTTTTTTGTACCTATCCATAATTTGTATATACGATCAAAACCATCATCATCTGTTGTAAATGTCGGAATTTGGATGTGATAACCCCATCGCCCACTGGCGGTAATCTAGTAATTTAGGTTTTTAATACACTTGTGAAGTTATAAGTAGGTGGTAGATTGGTCTGTGATTAATACTACCACTACACCTTAACGATTCCAGACGCCACACAGTGCCCGGCGTAGAACTAGCTAGGTGGATAAAAATATTTATTCATCATTTTGGAACGATATCCATAAATTAGTTATTTTTATATTATTGTAATATTTTCTTAAAAAATGCGTAGGAATTGTGTGTAAGTATTTTTTTTCATGTACACACGATTATATTACAGCAAAAAAATATGGCGTCCCATAGCGTTAGTACTTGGTATTCTATGTCGAGTCCCTTTCAGGAGTCTGATTGCGTGTCTTTTTAGTAATGATCACCGGATAAAGTGTACATCAAATAGCTATCAAATGATGTGTGTCATATTTGCTGTCTCCAGTGACCAACAAAAATACAATAGAGATAGCAAAAATAGAACACGTCATGTGACAACAATTTGATGTACACTTTCCCCGTAATCATTACCTACTAAAAAGATACGCAAACAGCCTCCTCGGGGGTAGGATAGATTGCTAATCCATGTATAGGCCATTTATCGGCCATGACATGTAATCGCAAAACTTATATTTACTGTATTTGTAATTAGAACTGTCATCAGAAGGTCCATTTGCTTGCAAAAGAAACACATCATTCATCGAATCCCAAAATCTTCGAAAAGCAAATCCCAAGCTTTTTTTACAGTCGAATTGGTCGAGTGGCTAACGTACACGCTTAACTACACTGAATAACCGCGAGGCTCGGGTTCGGTTCCCGTCGGGGACAGGCATTTGTGTGATGAAAATTTAGATGTCTGCATTTCCGTCTGGGTGTTTATTAAATTAATTCTGGTATCTATATTAAGTATTTCTATTTATTACTATTGTTGACTAACACCCATAACACAAGCATATAATATGCTTACTTTGGGGTTATATTCAATTTGTGTAACTTGTCCAGGGGTATTTATTTCTTTACTAATAACATTAAATAAATACAGCATTTGTAATCAGAACTGTCAGCATCAGGAGATCCATTTGCTTATTCTCTATAATTAAAAAACACATCATGCATTGGTTCCCAAAATCTTTGAATAGCAAATTTTTGTTTTCAAAATTTTAGTTTTGATTGAATAATGCTTGTTTCTAATTGGCTGGAACGCGTCGTTAGATTCACTGGTGATTTACATCAAACAAAAGTAAATACACGTGTATTGGTAAACTTTAATGATTGATATTAGTGTTAGGTAAGAAAATAATCTACTTAAGTTCTAATGCAAGTTGGGCAATCATAAGTCTTGAAGCGTGAAAATATAATAGCAGCAATGTAATGTGCATACCAACTCTGTGGTCTTTGGACCGTCCATTCAAGTAATTGCTTTCATTTAGTATACTTACTGTTAAATTTTCCAAATTAACCTCTTGCCCATAAAAACGACAATAAAATAAATCTTTCGTATTTTTGCAGTTAATATCTTTTTTACGATATGTATAATGTTTCCATTATGCAGCGGCATAATGAAATTAACTGATAAAAGAAGGTTTAATACGAGTTCAAAACTGTATCTAATACGAAAATTGAAACGATCTTGAAAAGGAATAACTTCTAATTTATGTAAAAGATGCTATTAACATTCTTCCGCAATTAATCTTCTGCACAGAGAATGTTATGTATGATGTTAGATGGTTGGAAGATTTTTTAGAGTTTTGACTTGTGGATAATATCGTGTTTGTATGAAAATAGTAATTAATGTGAAGGAAGCTAGGCAAGTCTACAAGTATCATGAGATTAGGCACTCCATACTCTTTGCCTTATGGGACTTGGTGTGAGGGTAAGTAACTATAGTTTATAATACAAACATGCTTTAAGTGCCCGTAAACACCTTAATTTCGTAATTTTATAAAAATAAAAGGTATATCAGTATGCTTCCAACATAGATAAGAACGATGAACCCCTTCGAAATTTTTGTTTTCGTGTCATTAAGCATTTTCCTAATCCTATCCTATTAATATTATGAAAGCGAAAGTTTGTTTGTTTGTTGCTTCTTCACGCAAAAACTGCTGAATATTTTTTTATGAAATTTGGCACACCCTTAGATGGTAACTTTAATTAACACATAGGATAGTTTCGAGCCCGAAAAAATATTCCTGTGGGACCATTAACCAAATGGGCAACGCCGCAGGCAACAGCTAGTATACATATAACATGTAATTGTTTATTACTCACAAATAGTTAATTTATGAAAATTAAATAACAGTTGAATTAAACATCAGCAACAGAGAGATCACAGAGAGGGAGGTTAAAAAGAAAACCTTTGTTTGTTTGTGTTAAAATGAGAAAGAGCATGCTCCGTTGGTGTCATGTGAAAATAATGTCTCATGAAAGATTGACAAAACAGATATACAATGACACATCTAAATCACCCCGTTTTTAACCGAAAATGGTGTTAAGACTCCAAGTCTCCAAAACCGTTGTAATTGTATGAAAAGAGCAATTTAAAAAAGTAACTTCACGCCCATAACTCGGATAAAATATGCAGAGGCACAATCAAGGCACCCACGACCAGGGCTTGAAATACCGGTATTTTTAAGAACCGGTATTAATGACCTTGAAGCAATACCTATACCAAGGCGATACCTGTACTGTTTGTACCGGTATCAGACTTAGTACCGGTACTATTGGTTTAAGGGCTTTTACCGGTACTGGTTCAATAATAACGGTACAAGAATATATATTACGTATATCTTTTTCTTCAACCGAAGATATCTCTGTTCCTTAACAAAAGATTAAAATAATACCGATACGTAAAAAGGAAAATTGGCGACGACGCACTTGTACCGGGTACCTTAATTGGATACCAGTTTTTATCGGTATTAGTACCGATACTTGTTAGATACCGGTATCGGGTCGGCACCAGTATGCGACGTACCGGTACTTACTTTGTAACCGGTATCCAGGTATCGAAATGGCAAGAACCGCTAAATACTTGTACAGAGCCTATGCTTTTCGTACCGGTTCCAAGCCTGCCCACGACTAGCCGAAGACTCTGAGTCCCACAATGTGATAGGTGGAAAGCCTATCGCCAACCGGGCACATATCCAATCCCGAGCAACGTTATTGTTATTAAAACTAGTTGTTTCGGCGAACTTTATTTAACCCGTTTAGTTTGTATGGGAAAATAAAAAAAAATCCTAGTTTCCTTGCAGTCAAATGGGTTAAAAAGTATCCTATGACGGTCTCCTAGTTCTGAGCTATCTTCCTGTGAATTTTCAGCCAAATCGATTTAGTCGTTCTTGAGTTATGAAAAGTGTAATTAAAACTATTTTCTTTGATATATTACTAGCTGCCTGTTACGGCTTTGCTCGGATGGTAATTTTTATTATCACAAATTATCTCTATCTCTCAAGTTGGATCAAACTGCAAACGGTGTGCAAATTTGGTTGAAATCGGTTAAGTAGTATAGGAGTCCATCGCGGACAAACACCGTGACATGTAATTTATAATATATCAAGATGTTGATTGAAAATACGCATTTACTCTTTTTTTGTTGATTGGATATCCCAAGCAAAATTTTATTTTTTTCTTGCCCGTGGCAAGGGTCTCAAGACCATCATCGTCATCATCTAATCTAGGCTCTCAAGAAGTCAAGCTAGACTGTCGAGTTGATTTGAGGAAGATGTCAATAGAAACCATGACAAATGGCATTCAACACTTGTTATATGCAATAGGTACGTCGCTGTCCAGTGACCAATGGATTCAGCTTTCTGGCTTCTCTACCATCGAGAACATGACACTCATGACGTAACTCTACTTTCTATGTGAATGTACAAGCGAGAATCGCTCGAATAATTATGCTTAAACAATACTGTTCATAGAAATTAATCACAGCTTTCATAAAACAGCTGCTTAAACTAAAACTTCAACATGATTAATATTTATGCTAAGTTAGTGTTTTACATAGGCTTATATACACTTACGCCTATTTATTAGCGCCTCTGTGGTCTAGCGGTCCGGCGTAGGTCTTGACTTCTTGAGGTCTCAGGTTCGATTCCCGGGACGGGCTACAAAAAAATAGAAAATGTGTATTTTTAATTTTGTTTTAAAAATAACGTTGCCTGGGTTTGAATATGTGCCCGGTTCGAGATAGGCTTGCCACCTATCACTCCTGCTTGTGCCTCTGCCTAGCACGGGGATATGGGGAGAAGATACTTTTTTATAAATTTAACAATGTTAAACCAACTACTGGAATTATTGTCTTACTGAGAGTATCTTCGCGCCTGTGTACCACAAGTGGTGGGCATAGGTACAACAAGGGCAGCCATGACTAGCCGAGGGTAGGTACCTATTAATTAGGCTTACAATTTGATAGTCTTACCTACTTGCTAAGTTTGTAGCCTTTCGGGCACATATCCGATCCCATGCAACGTCACCGCTACTTCGTCTGCGTAGAATTCAACAAAGAAATAGGTTCTTTACTTTTTTATAATTTTTCTGAAACAAAAGTAGCATAAGTTACTTCTTATTACATCAGCTACCTGCCTCCTCCTCCTGTCCTCGTTGTACTTTATCCTCGGTCTGCCCTTTATTCCCAAAGAAGTAGGCCCTCAGCCTAATTCTTCAGGGATGCGGGCGTAAAGATACTTACAGTTTATTTACTGGTGAGGTTATAATTCGCCTATAGATGCCAAATGTTATTAGTGCGTTGCCAATCTCTAGCGCTTATAAAAACAGAAAAGCAAACCGCAAAGCCATATGTGATACTTTGAGTTTAACGCGAATGCGACAATGGCGAGAACTGGCATTATGGTGGTAAGTACAGGTCAATGCTGGCGAGATTCTGCATTATCTGTTTAAAGAAAACATTATATCCAACTTACATCCAGATGTAATACACAAAATTCTAAAACCATAACATGTAAGTGACAGGCAGTTTCCCATAATTCATACTAGATATCACTAACAACTAAGACTGGATGAGTTATTGTTTTTTTAAAGAGAATTAGCTTAATTTTCAAATTCAAGCTATAACCGTCCACATAAATGTTCAGTCATATAACTATAAAATCGTTGTTTAGAATCCGACACCGGAAATTCAACATACATGTACTGCTCGCAACAAAATAATAAACCAAAGTCATTAGGTATACATAGAGTGACCATACATTCTTCTTTGGACGGACAGATCTAGATATGCAGCGTGAAGTGTGGTATTGTAGTTAAAAAAATGTGAATTAATTTCGTGTGCAAAAAGTGCTAATTTAGAATTAAAAATGGTCGTAGAATATCCGCACCCACGTAGACCTACACTGAGAGAATAAAATAAAAGTTATTTGTAAATTGTACTAATTTTTCATTATTGAATTTTTTTTGCAGACAATCTTATTTCAACGTGTTCTCAATAAAACGGTGCATAAGTTGATATATTTTTTATTATCCAAACGTATGTGAAAGTACCTGTCTGAATGTAGTTGACATACCTGTTTATACCTGAATAGCTACATAAGTAACAGGTAAACCAAATTCTACACATTTTAA
This sequence comes from Calephelis virginiensis, assembly GCA_002245475.1. Classification (NCBI taxonomy): domain Eukaryota; kingdom Metazoa; phylum Arthropoda; class Insecta; order Lepidoptera; family Riodinidae; genus Calephelis; species Calephelis virginiensis. The sequence continues at coordinate 106,296 of NJDC01058124.1, forward strand.
ACTCTGCATACTGTAACTCAGGATAAAGTTTTCTTACTATCATAACATTGCAAGATTTAATGAAAAATCAATTTTAAAAAACACCTTTTGAGGTAACCCATTTTTGACATTCTTTATAATTTACAAAAAATGTTATTAAATATATTTCATGCTTTTATCAGTGCTTAGATTCTAAGTCGACTTTCATCGAAACTTAGATTCACATCTTACACCATGGATTTATGTTATTTTATGCAACTGATGTGAAATAATCTGAAAAGTGAGTCTTTTGATATATTTTTGTTTGTTTGAAAGAATCTTTTGTACGTTTTTATTTATTACTTTCACGGAATTTTGTGAAAATTCATTTGCAATAAATAAATATAAATTAAAACATAATAAAACAAAACTTGAATATACGATATTAAATGTCGTGTACCAAATAATACTTCAAAAAAATGTTTTCAATTAGAAGTAAATTTACTTCCTCTTCGATACCGATATTTAGATTTATTGTTAACTTAAAAGGTGCTATGAGATTCCCATCGGACTGGGTTGTTTCCTCTAACGTTTATTTTATAATAGTATATGTTACGAAACTCTACTTTATACAAAAAATCAAATAAAATGTTCTCTTTCAATTAAGGAATAAAACTACAAAATCAATGTTACCCGGAGAATGCAGTGATACAAAAGCAACAAAATATCACGATTTCAAAAACACATATTTCACTTATTAAAGAATTCTATTACAAAGCACATAGAAGTTAGTGTAGAAATATCAAAACTAAACAGGAATCCTGTTTTGGGACATAAATTTGGCCACACTAGTTATACAGGGCAAGATGGCCGCGATAAGCAGGCAATTACAGTAAACGCGCCTTTTTACGTTAATTAAACTTACTTTTGTAAACGATGATGGTCTTGTTATCTGAATAAAGTTTGGTGCACACGATTGTATTTTGTATGTTATCTAATCTATATGATAGCCTTTTAGATAATATAACTAAATCTTTTGAATTGTAATTTACGTAGTAGGTAAAAGTTAATGATTAGTATTAATAATTACGAAAAAAATCGTGCTGTTACATTAAATTTTCGTCAAAAGTAATCTTTGCAGTACCAGAAATAAAAATGCGTATGTTAACGAAAGCTATGAAATCGTAAAGCATAATTCCATAAAATAATGCTATCATACCGTTCAAGCAGGGCAATAATAACTAATGATCTTTAACATAATTTAGCATTATAATATGTCGATTAAGATAAGAAAAAAGTGAGGTCATTGTTTTTGAATGTTTTTAAGCGTAACATTTAGCTATGAACTGCTTTCCTAACTAGAAAGACTATGGTCGTTACATTAAACTAATACTACGGTATCAGTTTTTGAAGTAAAATATCTTTATTATCTCGTATGAGAGAAATTTGCCGTTACATTTATCTTTTATGCTCCAAAAAACAACGGTATGTTATCGCTGAAATTCATACTGCGTTCTTTGTAATTTTTGTTTCATTGATCGCCCGGTGCTTGCACCTCACGCAACATCAATATTTTATTTTAAGTAAAACTTTTGATGCCATACAGAATTTTCACTTTTTACGTGTGTACATCAAAAACACTCACAACATTTTTTATTTAGCTTAGTAAGATGAGCCTTACCTTATTAATGTAAAGTGAAGAAGGGGTCGAAGGTGGAATGACATTAGGTTAAAAAGTACCTAGTCAGCTTCTTTAAAAACGACTATGTATAATCCTATTTTTTTTCCTATAACACAAAATTATTACATACTAATTATTATTGCGACATTTTTTCTACACGATAGTGTATTCATAGCTTTAAATATCCAGTGTCTCAGGCACCTCTTACCACGGAACAGTGCGCACGCCTCGATTCCACAGAACAAACTGCCTGTTCTTTATAAATGAGTATTTATGTAAAAGAAACTATTAATAATATTAATAAATTACGACCGTTTGGACTTTTAAATCATATCTTTAATTATTTTGTCTCTCCCATTTGTTTAGACAAGTTCCAGTGCAGACAAGTTTTTCTATCAATACGTCCATACTAATAATACAAATCCAAAAATCTGTCTGTCTATCTGTCTGTCGCCCGTTTTACGACTAAACCACTTAACCGATTTTGCTAATATTTGATATATATTCCGTATTCAAGAAGCATACTTAGCTAAGTAATGAAACAACGCTGTGCAAAGTACGATATATAGCTATGCGTTCCTTGCTTGACGCCATCCAAGTCTTAAACAATACTTAGGACTTACTTAGCTTGGGGAGATCTTAGTATTGAAATCAGTTCTGATATTGGTCCCTTTGTTAAAGCGTCCTACATTCTGCTTTGGTTGATATTTTTTTATTGATATAATATTATGTCAATGGTCAAATCATGGCAACTGTCAATCGAAATAACCTATTTCATTGACGGCTGTATGTAATCAGGTGATTTTTTTTTTGCTTGCCTGTCATTTGCGTGTATAGTAGTATAGAATTTAGGAAATCACGTTTAATTTTTGAACTGAAAACTTCTTTAGCAGCGTTGCGCACTTTTTGTGAAATGGCTAAAAACTTTTAAATTCGCGTCAGAACGTAAGACGGCGCACTGCGCGAGATCGAAAATAAAATGTAGATTCATTGCTGTTTTTGTATTGCTTAGATATTTCCGAAGAGTATAGGATGCGCAATGGATAATACACCGCAATATACCTACCATTACATTCTCACAGATAGCAGATATGTATAATATCAACAAACATTGCTCTATTTGTTTCATCTTGAAAATAATCTTTATGTGTAAATGAGCAATGTTCGTTGTACAGATAATATGACGGTGCTCCTAGCCGTCACGTAGTCTTGCTTTAGCGAATTTTTGTCAAGCCAAACGCAGGTTTTTGATATAAAAATAATATTTGTGCATAAATTATAGTACTTTCATACTGATAATTAAAGCAACTCGTGCAAAATTATTCCCTAACCATTCCAAAATATCAAAAATGCACAACGTTAATATTCAAGTTTTCACTTCTACCGGCACTCCCGGAGTGTAACCCACCTTTTTGCTCATATTAGTTTTCGCTCATTTATTCTTTTATTAATTAGAAATTATCAAACTCTTCCTCACTGCTATAATCCATTTTGATTAATATTTTTTTAGTACCTACTATTATTAACTTACAATTGTTACAAATAAACAACCTTATAATTTGGATTTGACACAAAACAACTCTCTTCCTCACTGATGTAATCTATTCTACTTCCTTTTAGTAGCTATTAATAATTATTAACTTACAATTGTAACAAACACACAAACTTAAAATATTGACTTGACACAAACAACTTGATGCTATGCGTTCCTTAAATTGGCTAGGTAGGTAGCTATTTTAACTGTGCGTCGATATTGTCAAACGCATAGTGGTTGAATTCACTCAGGTATCTTATATGAATAGGTTTGACTGATCCTATGCGTTCGTGGGCACTATGAGACTCATAGTGCTGTTTATGAATATGTTAGTGTCTTCGACTAATCGTGGGTGCCATGACTTTGCATGTGCCTATTTCTTTAAGGACATGAGCGTGAAGATACTTTTATAAATATTGCCCAACATTTTAACCTTTGCTCGCCTCTTACGATGTGCTTGGAAGATAGGCAGGTAGTCTATTGATACTACTTAGCGGACTCGGGCTAACATGGGGTAAAAATATAATATTTAAATTGCTTATTTTGGGGTTATATAATTTCGTGTTATATGTCTTTTATTGCCTAGTGAACTAAGGCTCTTCAGGGATATAGGCGAGAAAATACTTACTTCAAAAAATTGTAAGGTGCTAGGTCCAGACCGTACGGCGGATGGGCCATCAGTTCCACATTTGAAGCCTTCAAATACTTACGCATTCCTTTTCTTAGCGGAATGTCCGGACGCATTGTCGTGGACCGTGGTGAAGGATGGCATGATTGCGAGGACCCTTTTCGCAAACTTTTTTTAACACACCCGATAATCAATAGTTTACTTACCAATCTGCACTGATTGTCCTTTAACTTTTAAGAGACACTATTCCATAATGTCCAGATTTCCCGAAGAAAGACGAAATCATTTTTTTCTTAACTTTCGTTGGCAACTTCTATCAAAAAATGACCCATTCTGTTGACTGTCCTTTTTTTCCGGTTAGAAACAGTAAGCCCAGGTTTTGTTAACTGTCACAATATTATAAACATCCAAACACACACACACACACACACACACACACACACACACACACACACACACACACACATACACTTATATTTAATAAATGTCG
>NJDC01058124.1:110871-159950 GCA_002245475.1 Calephelis virginiensis
GGTTAGAAACAGTAAGCCCAGGTTTTGTTAACTGTCACAATATTATAAACATCCAAACACACACACACACACACACACACACACACACACACACAAACACACACACACACATACACTTATATTTAATAAATGTCGATTAATTTAAAAATAATAATTTAAATGTGGATGCCCTGCAAATTCAAGAAAAAGTAAATCCAAGAATGAAATATGGTCGCCACGACACAGGCGTAACCTAGTGTGGAGACCGCTGGAAATACAAAATTTGTGTTAAATTATGTTTTTGTTTTAAATTTTGAATAAATTAAATTAAATGACTCTATTCCATAAAACTTTTCTATAATTTTTCGGCACCATTCTACAAGCAGTCGTTTTGGGTCTTCCGCTAAATCCACCGAGTTCCTGTATCCAGCGAGTGCAAAGCTTCCAAGCCGTCAGTTGTTCATGCAATATGTTTTGCACTTGACTCATTCCCATGCCTAATCCAGTACGAAATTGCTGCCAAGTCAGTCATAATTAGTTGTCATTTGGTATCAATTTTAGATTGAATAACCGCATTCACCAGGTGACCGTCACGTTTATCCTCATTGCGATGATCTGGTCCACGTTTAAATTCTCTGACACACGAATACATGAATCTACAAGAGGATGCTTTCAAATTCCAATTTCCAATTTGATGCCATTTTCAAATTCTGTTATTTTTTTTATTTATAGTAAGTGACCAGTTTCAGAAACTTTTAGTATAACCTCCTTCTTTTTTGGAAGTCTGTTTCTTAAATACTATACTACTGTATAAAATACAGCCTAATGTCGCAGTAAATAATAAAAACTAAATTAGTATGTGAAAAAAAAATTCGTAACATGTGTGTTAAGAATTTGTTGCGAAGAGGAGAGCTGTTTCATTTATAAAACTTCATAATTTAGTATAAAAATTTTTGAGTGTTTAAGTGTCTTCAATGTATTTATTTGCATATTATATTATATTGTGTGACATGTACAGAGATATCCATGCATATGTTACCGGCCGAACTCGATTTCAGGACAAACTAATTTTGCCTAGGCTAAACTTGTTCGTCCTATACACGCTCGAATGAACTGGGCCTAGGCCAAACTAGTTCACCCTAAGACCAATAGGATAAATCAGTTTAGTTTAGTTAAGTCCCACAATGTGATAGGTGGCAAGCCTATCGCCAACCGGGCACAATTCCAATCCCGACCAACATTTTTTTTTAATTAGAAAATTGGAAAAATCCAATTTTCTTTTTGTTGGCCGACCCGGGATTCGAACCCGTGACCTCATGCAGTCAAGTCCAACCCGGACCGCTAGACCACAGAGGCGATTAATTGGCGATTGTTCAGTTTACTTGATTTCAATTATGTAGTACATTAAGATTGTAACAGCTAACTAATATTAATCGATACTGTGATTGTTTGTATTAGATTAGGTTATTGTTAGTACCATTAATTTAACGACAAATTATAATATTATTTTAATATATAAGATTGTTTTCTAATTACGGAGTATCTTCTTTTACCAATAATAATTAAAATTTCATAAAATACCAACTTGTTTTGCTTTTCCAGGATTCTAAAATGTTTAGACAAGGTCATACCGGTTTATCCTGGGTGTTGGCGTATTTATATTAGGACGAACTAGGTTAGTCTAGCCTAAACTATTTTGTCCTCTTGGGGTTAGGCCAAACTAGTTTAGCCTAAGCTATACCAGTTCATCCGATCGTGTATAGGACAAACGTGTATAGGTGATCGTGTAAAGGTTTAGCCTAGGCAAATCTAGTTTGTCCTGAAATCGGGTTTGGCCGGTAACATATACACCTATTTAACTTAAACTTTTGTTTACACATACAACATAGGTTCTACATAATACCAAAGAGAGAATATTGACCAACATTTTAACCTTTGCACGCCTCTTACAAGCTGCCTGACAGAGAGCCATTTGTGACATTTTCAGAGATATCTATTTATTACCTAGTTAATTACTAATACATTTGTATTAGGACATACGCAATACACTTAAAACAGGATGTCATACAAAATCCCAATAATTCAAGCAAGTATAGGTATCTATTTAAAAAATACTTCAATTACAACGCCACAAATTGTAAAATTAGAAAGGATTTCTATCGTCGAAGATTATATCTAATTAGCCACTTATTAATTTTTTGTAGATTATTTAATTTTAATTGGTATTTTGGTTTGTAGTTAATTTGAGTAATTAGTCAGATTTGGTACGCGATAATTTCGTAATTAATTATACATTTGGCTTTATGATTTACCATTAATACGAATAACTCCTAGAGATAAGTACGTTCATCATTACCATGTAATTAAAAAAATCAATGGTACCGATTCCGATCTATTTCATTTAAACTTATTTTAGATACTATGTGCTACATTTTCCGATTTAAGTTGAATGGGCTATTAAAAGTATGAAACATGGTGAGGCTGCGGGAGTAGATATGGTGGTCCTGCCTTCCGGGATTCTTTCTGGGTCTTGTTGGAGGACCGGCAGAGTATTCGAAGACTGGCGGTCTGCGGTCATCATGCCCTTGTATAAAGGCAAGGGTTTACGCATGGCTTATACAAGTTACAGTGCCATCAGTTTGATCAGTTTAGCATCAAAAGTGTGTCGAAAAATATTTGAACAGAGTATGCAATGGATGTCCGAAGGAACGGGAAAGCTCAAGGCTGTTTCACGACCTCCTGGTGGACTGATGATCTGGTCAAAGTCACGGGGAGTCGCTGGATACAAGCGGCTGGTGACCGTGACTTGTGGCGCTCTTTGGCGGAGGCCTATTTCCAGCAGTGGACGTCCTCCGGCTGATGAAGATGATGATGATGATGAAATTACACAAATTGAATCTAACCCCAAAATAAGCAAATTATATGCTTGTGCTACGGGTGTTAGTCAACGATACTAATACATAGAATAACTTAAATAGATACCAGAATAAATTTAATAAACACCCAGACCCGGAAATGCAGACATCTAAATGTTCATCACACAAATGCCTGCCCCCGTCGGGAATTGAAATCGAGCCTCGCGGTTGGTCTGTGTAGTTAGTTGTGTACGCTAGCCACTCCACTAACGAGGCGGTCAAAAGAAAAAAAAAAGTATAGATGCAGTATTTTCGCGCCGCATCATCGTAGAACATTTGGCTGAAGCCAGAGTATGTTGTATGGTTTTGTGGATCTTGAAAAAGCGTTTGAAAGGGTTTTACTGGTTTACGGGAGTCGATGTATGTATTGTAAAGTATGTGTGCTGGTGGATAGCAATGTATCACCTTGGTTTGTTGTCAATATTGGCATCAAGCAGGGTTCGATTCCCGACGGAGACAGGCATATGTGTGAGGAACATATCTGGGTGAATCTTGAGAAGCTAAATTTTCGCTGTCCCGAACGAAAAACTACCCGTTATGTTAAAATTGTCACACAAGGTATTTTTTCTGTTATGTGAATGTTCTATCTACTGGGGGCACGATATTGTTGTTGTGTAATTTATCTGCTAATAACAGAAAAAAATCTAAAGCTCTGAAAATTATACTCCTGGGCTGTCCCTTCGACATTTTTGGAACAAACCTTTTATATAATATTTTGAACGAAAACTGAAGGATTATTGTAACTTAAAGGTTAAAGCAAGAATTGACAATTAAATTAATAAATACATGGTAGACATTTTATGTAGTTTTCTTTATAATTAAAGGTTAAGTTTTGTCCGAGGCCAAGCGTTGGCTCATCACTAAACTTGATTGATGCACATCACAATGCGAAAGTCGTTGGAATGTGCACATGCACTGGCAGGCAAGTTTTAATCGTACCAGTTTGGCGCAACTTTCATATAAAAATGAAAAAAATAAGTTTGCTATGTTTTTTATTCGCCCAAATCATATGACACTAGTTGCCTTATATCTGAATGCCTTTAGAATTACTTTCAAATTATACGGGTTATAATTTTTCAAGTAAACTTTATACAAATTCGGGTTTGCTATGTATCTATGGAAGTCCCGCCTCTTATTACGTAGTATTTATATACTCTTTGTGACTAACACCCATAACACAAGCAAATAATTTCCAATTTGCTTGCTTTGTGTTTAGATTAAATTTGTTTAACTTGTCCAAAAAAATACTAATTCGAGTAATTTGCGAAACTAGCTCGATGCAAATTATTACCACTAATGAAAAAAAACTCAAATTATGTGATTGTGCGCCCTCTCTTAAGATCAATTATAGCAGTAGTTAAAAATGAAGTTTATGATAGCACTAATTATTTCGGGTATTTTTCTAGTACAAATCATCTAATAAAAAAAAACGCCTCTGTGGTCTAGCGGTCCATTAGACTTGACTTATTGAGGTCCGAGTTTCGATTCCTGGGTGGGGTAACAAAAATAAAATGTGGTTTTTCTAATTTTCTAATAAAAAAAATGTTGCTCGGGATTGGATATATGCTTGCGATAGGCTTGCCACCTATCACATTGTGGGACTTAGTGTCTTCGGCTAATCGTGGGTGCCCTGGTTGTTCCTCTGCCTACCTTTACAGGGATATGGGTGTGAAGATACTTCAAAAATCCAACTTCAATTTTCTTGTTATGTTGTCTGAGTACCTACTCAAAATTAAAGTATTTTCCTCGATTACGCGGAATGTCGTCATCAGATCTTGTCCGAAATCGTTTTATTCGGGTTCGTTTTCAAATAAAGTATTTTTACCGGTTTTAAAATCGTTTAGGAAACGGCTCACATGCATAAATATAAGTGTAGAAGGCGAATATATAAACTCCTTCTTTAAAGTCGGTTTAAGATAAAAAAATACATGTTAAATTATATAAAAATTACTTTGCCCGGGATTTGGTTAATGCTTGGTTAGCGAGGTTTAAACTAACCTGCCACATTGAAGACTGAAGTTCAAGCTTCGGCTAATCGTGAGTTCCCTTTTTTGTCTTCGTGGTTTAACCTCTACCTACCACCTTACGCTTGCTTGCTTGCTTGATACACCCGTATCTCAATGCATATAGAGTATTTTAAAGTTGTATTTTTATAATTATTATTAATAAATTAGCAGATAGATTTTCTGTAATAAAGCACAATTTATTGACAACAAAGATTGTAATTGGTGTTGCCAATTTAGTCAGAAGCTGCGAAGATAAGTTACAAGAATTAGCAGAAAACTAGTAAAGTAAAAATAAACATAATATTTTGGAAGGAAGGGAAGGAGGTCCCTCCAAAATAGTATATATGTTTTTATAGGGTTCGCTGTATTCGGGCAAATTGGCAACAATAGTTAAATACGAATGCGACACACACTTTTATCCGTCTTTTTTACATGTAACATAATATGTGAAAGAAGATGGTCGTAATTATCGGATTTTGTATATATTATGATTAATTTTAGTTAATTTAGGAGACAATTAGTTTAATTTTTTTCAGATAAAGTGCACAAGTAAAATATTTATGAAAAAATTAGTGTATCGTGTATTTCCTCGCTGCCGCCAAATCACACTAAAGACGCTTAAATAATGAGGCCACCGCTTTACTCAAGAACCGAAAATGACTTTGTTTACAATGACTTATGACTGCTAAAAATAATTTATTAATACGGAAGACATGGTAGCATTGCCTAAAGGTCTTAGCCGGCCCAAGAAAGAAAAAAAAAATAAGTAAAAAAAATAAAAAATATTTATATTCAAACCAATAAATATTTTTTTATTGGTTATAGGTGAGAAGCCTCCGAAAATGAGAAGGTTCTAAATTCCACTGTTTTCAACTATTACTCCTTCTGCACACATGGATTTTGATTGCTTTTTTTGTAAGCTATGATTCGAAAGTGAAGTTGGTAGAAGACTCTTAAAAGATAAAAGTTTTAAATTTGACTGTTTTCGACGATTGCTCTTTCTAATAATATATGAATGAATTTAGATTGTTTTTTTCTTAAATCGTGATTCAGAGTTGAAGTTTGATAAAGATCCAATAAATAGTTTTTGAGTCATAATTTTATGTCTTCGTAGACGATGTACAAGTTTAATTTGGATGGGTTTTTTGCTGTTCAACTGCGCTTAAATTATATGCGCTTTTTTATACTTTTTAAGTTATATCTTTATCACTGGAAAAACCATATTTGGATATTTGTTGCATTATCTAATGGTAGTCAGAAAATTCGAAATTGGATTGGGAAGTCCATCAGCACTTTTCGTTCAAGTAAAAGCATCTCCCGCCTGCAACCCCAAAGAGACCGTCAGGGCACAACCAACCATGACCCACTACTACCCACGATCACCCAAAGATAGCATATCCCAAAATATGATAGATAGCAAGCACATTGCCAACCGGCCACCAATGCAATTCCGGCCAAAGTTGCTCTTGTTAGAAAATTCAAAAACACATTCACTGTTGCCCGACCTGGGAATCGAACGCGAGACAATGTGTAGTCAAGTTTAACACCAGACCGCTAGACCACAGATCATTCAAGTACATAATAATGCAAAACACAATTTGTATATTTATAGAGTAAACAAAATATAAAAACCTCGCAAAACAGTTTAATAACTCCAAAAGTACGAATAGAATATGAAACGCGAAACGGATGTTTATCATACCTATGACCATAATTTATAAATAAATAGCGCCATTGTACAAACTATTATACGGCACATTTTTTTTGCTAATAAAATGTAATTTAATGCGTGTTTGATGTCGTTTTATATTTTAATGTCGTAAAGGGTCATTATTTTATTAATAGCATTATAAATGGATTGGAATTATCTTGAGTCGTCGTTTTTGTCGCAGTCCTTTGCCAGCGATTAAAGTGTAGTTTGTTGTCTATTGTCAGTTGTCACTTATGTTCGAAGACGTCACATGCCTCCAATAATATTTGATATTTTAACGACAGTGGACTGTGAAGACATCACATATCACAAATCATAAAATATTGTTATTAATTTATAAATTAAATATTATGCATTAGAAGCCTGCCAAACGAAAGTAAACACTCGTATAATTTACAAACTTTTTGTATAGCTATGATTCTAAGAATGCCAACATACAACTAAATTTTAAAATGGCGACTGTCAAATGTTTGTAAGATATTGTCGTCCACGAAATATAAATATTCTTTAGCAAGAGTTTTGGTCCTTACTCGTTAAAAATGAATAGAACGATTAAAAGAGGGTGTGGCATTTATGGTGTTGCGTGACTACCAAAATTAGAGAAAAACAACAAATAAAATTTCAAGTATCAAGACTGATTACTCCAATAATTTGCCACTTTCTGATTTATACTGTGACTTTTTGAATTTGCTGCTCTTTTTCAGTCTACTTTCGTTTGCCAGATTCTAGTAATTTATTTTTAACTAAAATTATTTTGTACGTATGTATGTTGGACAATCATTTAGCCAATATTAAACATATTTTGATGGAACAGATCACAAAGTCGTAGATGTACTGACATGTAAAATTATGCGTTATTATTATGCATAATATCTAAAACCACTGATAGAGTATTCAAATTCATAAGGAAGCACTCGGAGTCTCGAGTTACTTGTCGAAAAAATAATTGTTTTGTATTGTTTGTTTGTTTTGTTTTGTAAAATAGCTACTTGGAATTGAAAATTATAGTCGATTTTTGCAGTTGCAGTGCTCATAACATTATTTTGTTTAATAGTTAAAATTTACTGATAGATAAAAAAAAGTATCTTCACGCCCATATCCCCGAAGAGGAAGGCAGAGGCACAACCAGGGCACGCACTACTCGCCGAAAACACTAAGTCCCACAATGTGTTAGGTGGCAAGCCTATCGCCAACCGGGCACATATCCAATCCCGAGCAACATTTTTTTTTATTAGAAAATTGAAAAACCCAAACTTTCGTTTTTGTTGCCCGAATCGGGATTCGAACCTGGGACCTCATGCAGTCAAGTCCAACACCTGAACCACTAGACCACAGAAGTAATTATAGATACGCTATAATGATATTAATTATATCTTATACAAAAGCGAGTTCGCGTTTTGCCTTATCTATTATGCAAACAAAAATTTAAAAAAAAATATAGAACTAAGTACCTACATTAAAAGTGCCTTCAACTCTCTAGGTAATGATTAAAAACTTTATTCTTTTGACCCAGTAAAAAGTAATTGTCGTTTATATCTCCGTTAAAGATATTTCGAGATAATAATATTTCGAGATTGATTTTGGTAAAAGACATGAAATAAATATAAACGGTAACAAAAACTGCAGTCCATAATTTGCAACAACAAATATTTTCGGCGTCGGGATAAGACGACTCCATCACGCGCTGGTGATTTCTGAATAATTTAATATTGGAAGATAAAGCGCTTTTCAGCAGTCTGTTGCCATTATTACAGTGTTCACCATAGTTGTGATCCGTGCTGCAGAGCTCCATGTTGGTAGTCGGTTAACCTAATTCATTTATAAATTCCAATATGAACAAACATTCATAATAAAATAAAAACGTATGAATATTTTTTTTATGATATAGGAAAGCAAACAAGCAGACGGATTATCTGAAGGTAAGAAATTTACGCCGCCTAGAAACACCAAAGGTGGTAATGGTGCGTTGCCAACCTGAGACCGAGATGTTAGACCACGAACTTACCCTCCGAACCGAAGCACATCAACGGCAAGCACTGACGTTGAATGATGTTAATGCTCGTAATCTCTGACTAACAAGAGAGACAGGAAAATAATAAAGAAAATAGTTTAATACACATTTTTTTGCAAACGCAACTATTACATTGATATCGATATTATGGCGCACCCGCTAAACTTATTTTAAGTTATCTTATTTCAACGATAGCATTAGAAAAGTATTGACATAGTCTGTAAAAGACATTTAAGCTGGAAACAAACTATCGGACGAGGTTGACGGACGCGGCTGACAGTTGATACTTACAGGGTATCTACGAGTAGATAATGAAAGCATACAGACACCCGTATTCAAGAAGCTTACTTGGCTAAGTAAGAAAACGCTGCACGAAGTAAGACATTTAGGTATACGTTTCTTTCGTCAAGCCATCCAATTCATGAACAATACTTAGAACTGATTATTGAACTAAGTATTGTTCATGAATTGTAGGTCTTGACAACGTTTCTTCATTATGTAGCCAAGTACTGCAGTACTATTTAAATTACGCGCTTCGGCTATGTTCGTCAAGCTTCGGAAATCCGAATGTATTTTAAAGATGTTATATAGAGTTGTTACTACACATAATCATTTCGCTTAAATTTAGATAAGGTCAGCCGATTTAAAAATAAAAGTCTTAAATGTAAAAATATGTACTAATTTAAATATGTACTATGCTTCTTGAATACGGGTGTGAGTGTTGCAAAATAACGGACGTAACTCGCGGACGTGACTTTAAACGTTCAGATGTCCGAAAGATATTTGTCGCGCTGGATGTTCATGTCAGCTTTATATGGATTGAACCGGTAGGGTTACTCTTAAATCTCAATTTCATGTAAATTGGAAATTAAAATCGGGTACCTATGTCGTTTGGTGGCCACACACCGGAGAACGTAGTGTTGGACGACCTTCGATATGGTGGACTGATGATCTGGTTAAAGTCGCGGAGAGTCGCTGGATGCAAACGGCTGGTGACCGTGACTCGTGGTACTCTTTAGGGGAGGCCTATGTCCAGCTGTGGATGTCCTCTGGCTGATGATGATTATGATTATGTAGTTTTAAGTAGCTACTCGTGTACAGAGAACTAGCAAATGGTTAATGTTTAGCACTTAATAAGATTAACGAATCTGATAAAATAATTTACTGTTTAAACTAAATGTTAACAATTCGCTAGTGTACTTATATTGACATATCCAATTTTCCACGTGTTGGTCCGGGCTCCTTTGCAGAATAGACCATCTGCCTTTCTGTACCAGGCAGCTGGTAAAAGGCGAGCATAGGCTTGCCGTTACTAACACCGTAACATCCATGGGCGTCGCCAGGATTATTTTCAGGGAGGTGCATCTCTATCTATACATACTATTTACCAATATAAAACATCCAAATAAACATGTATAGCAACATACATATTTACATATGAACACAAACATACATACATACTCTCGAAAAGCATTACTCTCCCGCAAGTTCAGTCAGGTATTTTTTTCTATCTACTGTCTTTCCGGACAGGGGGTGCACTTGCACCCCCTTGCACCCTACTGCCGGCGTCCATGGTAACATCTGACTAGGTGGTCGAGTTTCGCACCGACTCGCCTGGATTGGTACCACCGCTTTATCTATTCCTGCCGCCATAACGTCGTAAATAATGGAAACCGACTTTCAAGAGTAGGTAACCCTGTATATTGGTTTATGGGAATTTAATGACCCCATAAATCATTAGAAATAGTGCAAAACTTGCTTACATTTTTAATACATGCTTCATATTTTGTTTGTAGTTAACCTGTCTGAGATTAGATGTAGCGTTGCTTTACAATTTTTAATTTTAACTGACTTTTAAAAAAAGGATAATACCATTTCTAAAGCGATTTTAATAATTATTTTGTTGTTTGATGAAGCGTTTTTCTGAAGTGGTCTTAAGTCTTCAAGTCTGGACCTAATGATGAAATTCCAGTGAAATAAAAAAAAGATTTGATTTGAAAGATTTGAATAAAAAACTTTGTCTACTTTTGACAATATCATTATTGAAATCGATGTCGCTTTTTTCAGTTTAACTACTCCAAAATTAACTAAAAGATTTAAAATACTTTACATGTATTAGACAAAAGTGTGGGGTTAAGATATTTTATAATACTGTTGCTAAAGTATTTACAATAATTGAAACCCAAGCCTTGACCAAACACTAAAACCTAGGTTTGTATCAGTTTTTTTGTTACTCAAGACCCATTTCATAAAGAACGCGTGGAGGTTAAAACCGAAATTTATATCAAATACCTAAGTAAAAAATCAAACTTCCAAGCCAACGAAATCAAAAGGTTAATGGCCCCAAAGGAACATTTTTTTCTGGATAAAATTTATCCTATGTCTTAATCCAAGTTACCGTCTATCTGTGTGCTAAATTTCATGAAAATCGTTTCAGCAGTTGCGTGAAGAAGTCACAAATAAACAAACATACAAACTTTCGCATTTATAATATTAATAGGATCATTCAATCATTAATACAAACATCTAAACAACAAAACTTTAGGAAATGTATCACTAACCGCAGATAGATTGTTGAAGTTGTTCGGTAGACTGTCAAGGTTGTCTCATGAAGTAACGGCTAGACACCAATATGATTCGCGTGGTCGCCACGCCTGTTCAGATATACCAATTTTGCATTTTTGTTTGTTGGGGAAATTGCAAGGCAAATAGGAAAATCAATTTTCTTTCATGAAAACTGCTAGTAATTGTTAAGTCAATCGATACAAAGTTCTCCGGGTTGGCTAGTGATTAATAAAAATCATTTATACTCTTTTACAATTTATTTTTTTATCGCTATTACTTAAGAGCTACTGTTTCGCCGATTAATGTATCATTCCATTTTTAAATTAACTATTTTCTATGGGTATAGTATGTATATAGTACAGTTTAAAACAACATTGTTAATTTTGTTTCGAACTACAAATCATTAGGTACATATAATATAGGCCTTAAGTAATAGTAATAACAAAAAAGTAAAAGTAAAGTAAAAGACGTATACAAATTATTTTTATTATTCCCTAACCTGGTAGACGTTGTTTTCTTAAGATTTCTTTAATTTTCTAATGGTCCATTTAACTTGTTTTTTTTTCTTTCAGAACCTTCTTTTGACGTTTTTTAAAAGAACAAAAAAGTTAGCAAAATTACCTTTTCTATCCCTTCACGCATGAAGCGATAACCAGTGAAAATAGAGATTCATTTATATTTAAAAATGGAATTTAACCTTATGCCGATGTTGGAATAAACCAGTATTATGTAACCTTGTATAATTCTCATTCAATAGCGGTTTCTAATCTGATAGAAGCACCAGATATAAACACGAGAGGCTACTTATTACAGAGCGAGTTAGTATGCATAGGTTGGGACCGAGGGCCCTGCACGCCCTTCTGTATTATGACGGCCGCTCTACATAAACGATACGTCTATTCGCAGACAGCTAAGCGTAAACCTGCAAGTATTTATATGTACACTAGCTATCCCGACAAACTTCGTTCTACCCGCTCTGTTAGTATAGGAAAACTTGAAATGTTGGTTTTCCTAGTTAAATCAAAATTGGCTAAATCGGTCCAGTGAGACTAACGAACAGCAATTCCCTTTTATATATAGGACTAGCCGATCCGGCGAATCAGCGTATCGCTAGACATTAACAGGTACTAACACACTGTATGGATGAAATTGAAGTGTGTGAAATTTTTTCCCTGCAATTTTCCCGGTTTTTCTCTTTATATATACTTTTCTCTTTATATATAGATACTTCTCCTGATAATAATCAATACAACAATAGAGAATTAGCAAAATTGGTCCATCTGTTCTGTTCAAGCTTAATACAATGACCACGCGAAATACGGACTTGTTTTTAAATTACACTAGCCAATCCGGCGAACTTCGTGTTGACACAAACAGTTTGTATGGATTAAAGCATTGTTTGGCCCGTTTACCCTGCAATTTTCCCGGTCTTTCTATTCATAAGATAACTCTCCTGACATTAAACAACATAACAAAACAACGTTCACCACGTTAAATAGGAATTATATATATATATATCAGTCTGCGATTTATATATGTACAATTATATAATTAGACTAGCTCTATAAGAACTCCCTTTATAATTTTTTTATACAAATCCCTGAGTTGATTCGGGCTCCTTTGTCGAATAGACCATCTGCCTTCGTGCCAGGCAGCGCGCTAAAAGTAAAAATCGGCTTACCGTCACTAACACCGTGACATCTGACTAGGTGGTAGAGTTTCGCAGTGACTCGCCCGGTTTGGTACTACCGCCTTACCTATTCCTGCCGCCATAACGTCAGCGCTTGCTGTTGACGTGTTTCGGATCGAAAGATAAGGTAGCCGGTAAACTTACTTTTCTTCGGAGTTTACCATACAGATCTCAGGTTGGCAATGCCCCATTAGTGTCTCAAGACGGCGTGAATTTCTTACCATCTGGAAATCCATCTGTTGTTTGGCTTCCAATATCGTAAAATAAAATTAATTTTGTTGGATTTCACTTTTGACTGTTTTTCATAAACACTTTCATCGGGATTGAATAAAAACCCGGTGGATTGAAGGCTTATCATCTATTATAATGCGGGAATAAGTAGTATCTTTGGTTAATTATGGATGCCCTGGTTGTACCTCTGCCTAGCATTTCGGGGATACTTTTAATAAGGTAGCGAATAAGCACTGTTACTAGTACGTTGTTATATTACGGGTGAGATTTCAGACTTAAGTGTGCAAGTACACCGACTAACCCTACCTTCCAGCACGGAACTCGATCTTGAGCACTGCACAACTGTGTTTAAGGCGATAAACCAAACCAGATGAAACCCTGCACAACCATGTACCACCATTTTTTTTTAAATGACTAATGTTGTGTACGTCTATAGACTTTTACAACGTCACCAGGCTAGAGGGCGAGCAGAGTGCTCAGCCAGTGATTGTATTTTGGGTGTCTCCTGTGAGACCGTACCTCGGCTTAGGGTGGGATCTTGGTTTGTTTCGGAAGAGGATATCGTGGCTGTATCATCTACCACCACATTTAATATAATCTATGTAAGCTATCGCCTCTGTGGTCTAGCGGTTCAGTTGTTGGACTTGACTGCATGAGGTCCCGGGTTCGAATTCCGGGTCGGGCAACAAAAGAAAATTGGGTTTATCGAATTTTCTAAAAAAAATAATGTTGCTCGGAATAGGATATGTGTCCGGTTGGCGTTAGGCTTGCCACCTATCACATTGTGGCACTTAGTATCTTCGGCAAGTCGTGGGTGCCCTGGTTGTGCCTCTGCCTACCCCTCGGGGATATAGGCGTGAAGATACTTTATATAAGCTAGTGGAATAATCCAGGCACCTGATTTAGCAACAAATCAAATTAGCAAAAGAAAATGGGAAAAAAAGTGATTGTTTTATTAAAACAATATTCGTAAAGTCGTTGTGGAAATAATTAACAATTGCGGTATTTCCAAATAGATACGACTTAGGCACTTTTAAGAAAAGAGCTTACAAGAGCTTAAAGGTCTTTAAAGCATCTGTTGGTATTACGAAGTGTCCGTGGTCACTTTCCATAAAATGACCCACTAGTCGGTTTGTCTCTTCTTCTTCTTTATAATAGCCAACGCCATAAAATTAAAAAAACAACAATAATTCCTATAAACCTATCTATAATGTAGTTAAAAACCATCTCTATCACCGCCCATTCGTTTAAGAGTTAAGAATTACGATGACACAAACAAACAAACACACACACACACACACACACACACACACACACATAATTACTTCCATGAATTGAAAGTTAAATACATATCATTTGAATATCATAGAAAAAGAATGATAAATTTCGTGACGATCAGTCTTATCAGAGGTCATCTATCACTTTTGTTAGAGTGGTCCCATTGAAAACAATATAAATTTTGTGTTGCGTCCATTTTCTAAATTATTCAATGTTTTATGGTTTAGAAATGTAGAAAAGGAATTGTGCCGTTTTATCAATTATTTATTTATATATTTATACAATTTTATTTTAGTTTGTTTTTATTAGTTTCAATATTCATTTTCAAAAATTACCTTAGTTTGAGATTACGAAATGAATGTTTAGAACAACATGTTTTTTTAATGTTTTTGTTTCTTTTCAAACTGGTATTTGGTCTCCCAGAAACAGATAATTCCAATGGTTTTATAAAAAAAAATGTTTTACTAAAGCTTTTATTACATGTTACATGTCGCCTCTGTGGTCTAGCGGTTCAGTTGTTGGACTTGACTGCATGAGGTCTCGGGTTCGAACCCCGGGTCGGGCAACAAAAAGAAAATTGGGTTTTAATTTTCTCAATAATTTTCCCATAAAAAAATGTTGCTCGGGATAGGATATGTGCCCGGTTGGCGATAGGCTTGCCACCTGTAAAATTATAAATAAATGAAATAAATAAATAAATATTTTAGGACAAGCTACACAAATTGAATCTAACCCCAAAGTAAGCAAATTATATGCTTGTGTTATGGGTGTTAGTCAACGATACTAATACATAGAAATACTTAAATAGATACCAGAATAAATTTAATAAACACCCAGTCCCGGAAATGCAGACATCTAAATGTTCATCACACAAATGCCTGGCCCCGTCGGGAATATCCCGAGCCCCGCGGTTGGTCGATGTAGTTAGGCGTGTACGCTAGCCACTCGACCAACGAGGCGGTCACGGGACTTAGTATCTACGGCTAGTCGTGGGTGCCCTGGTTGCGCCTCTGCCGACCTCTTCGGGGATATGGGCTTGAAGACAGTTTTTTTTTTTATTACATTCCATCACAAAATTGTATGTAAAATATTGTCAATACGAGCAGGTGTGGCTCGCACTGTCAAAATTTATCACATGTCATGTAGAGCTAAGCTTCTAACTCTACACGTTTTAACTTTATAAACTCTAACCTAACATACTCTATACTTTATTCCAAATATAGAGATTGAGCGTCAGATGGGAGTAGAGTAAAATATGACAGTTCCGTTGTTCTTTTCTTTTTTTCACTTCCTGTCTTATTAAAAAACAAGGACTAACCTAGGAGTAAAATTAAGTTGATAGTCTGTATCACATTGTGCTAAGGACTAATACCAGGTCGAACCTTGACGTACTTTACTCTGTATTAATTAATAAGTACGACTATAACAGTTCTTGTAATAATGAAATTGTCTAGCCACAAAATATTTTGATTAATTTGTAGTTTGTAAGGTTACTGTTTAAACAGTTGTTCTTTTTCCTTTACGACTTTTTTGCAACTACTGTGCTTAGGTAAAATTTGTGAGATTACGGTTTGAATAGGTCTTTTTTATTTTTACGGCTTTTTGCAACTACGGTCCGTAGTTTAATTTTGCGAATGGGTACGCACTTGGTAAAGCACGATTCAGTAAATAACTACTTAAACACGGATATCTGTAGTGTTAGGTTTTGTTGAGATTGCCTTTTAATCCAGCACCTGGAGTTTGTAGAGTTAGAAGCTGGGCTCTCCATGACTTCTGATAACTTTTTGACGGTGAGACCCACATCGATTATCGACTCATCTTGGCAGCATTTAAGATGAAAATTACTAATTACCAGAGATTGTTATTATTGTTTCTTTAACCAAACCAAAACAAAAACCAAACTAATATATTTTTTTTAATAA
The DNA here is from genome assembly GCA_002245475.1 of Calephelis virginiensis. Classification (NCBI taxonomy): domain Eukaryota; kingdom Metazoa; phylum Arthropoda; class Insecta; order Lepidoptera; family Riodinidae; genus Calephelis; species Calephelis virginiensis. The sequence continues at coordinate 127,180 of NJDC01058124.1, forward strand.
TAAAATTAATTATGTGGAATAGCATGTACCTTTTCACTACATACTTATAAAATCATTATAATAACCATTTGAAAGCGCTTTTAAACAAAGGCATATCATAGTCTATTTGATATTTTCCATCGTCGGCGTTTGGTAAGACTTCCAAATATATATATTTTTAAAAGAAAAATGTACAAGTGTTTCTTACACTTGCACTGTTTAATAGACAAAGACATGATAGACAACAATAATAATTTATTATTGTTTTCGATCGTGAAAAGCGAATTAATAAATAAACCCCTTTTATCTGTTAGACTTTAGAGGTACAAAGTGAAGTAGGTTATTTATATTCCTAAAATGCTAATACTAAAAAACTAAACTCATAGCCATTTAACATTCAACAAATTTTCCAAGTTTAATTACAAAAACAAATCAGGCCCGAAAATATATTATTAATATTTATCACGCAAACCCTAGACTTGTAGTTTAGGTGGTAAAAGCAGTATTTTACTGTCAAGAATCAGGGTATCTAATATTATACACAAAAAGTAACGATAATACACAAAAAGTAAATATAAAAATTCATTACTCACAAATACAAAGTGATTAACCAGTCTCATAAATACATAAACAACGCCACCACATATGTGCCTATTCATGCCGAAAATAAAATTTGTACATCAGGGGGTAACGCTAATCTTGATTGGCGAAAAGTCAAATTTAGACAAAAATATATAAAATCAGACCAAACCACTTAAATAAGACTGTGCTCAAATGCCTGATCATGCCAGAAATCGAACCCAAGCATATCAGGCGATCAAATCCATTTAAAAGAATCAGGAGATATAATAACAGATACAAAACACATATTAAAGTCAGTTTTAGTCACAAAAACACCACATGCAACGTAATTACAAAATAGATCATTTTATTTCATTTACCATAAAAACACCTAAATAGGATGACATTCCAACGTTTTCTCAGGGACATTTCCTTAAATTAGACTATTATTAGTTGCCGATCATGAAGGATGCTTTTAATATTAAATTAGGAAACCCTATGGTTACTTTGCCCTAATCGCCCCTCCGGCCGAAGTATTAACGTTATATCCAAAGACATGTAATGGCATAAGTAATAATAAAGGCCAAATGACACAAAATATTGTCAAATTATAGACTCCAAAAGCATGAGTAACCACTTACTGAGACTGTCGTTGATCCCTCTTGTAGCGTCAGCAATAAAGTTTTTTAGTGGTTGTGTTATATACAACAGAGATTACAAAAAAATGAAATGCAGTCAAACTGCAAAATAGCTACTTCAATTTGAATATTATGTAATCCAACTATACAAAAAGTTCAGTATTTTCATCGATTTCTCTAAGAACCCTAAGAAAGAGTGGTAAAAGTGATCCTATTGCTCCTCTTTCAATTTAAGAAAATATTTTCTTTCAATTGAAAAAAGTTTTTCAAAGCGGTTCACAAATTACGGAGAAATCGAGTAACAAAAACATAGCCGAACATATGACCTGACGTACATGTTTAAAACCGGTACTTTTAAAAAAAAGTGAATAAACAAAGTCACAAAGGGTGAGGTTCTCTAACGCAATATATTTTTTCCATCAACTCTAATGATTTTTATCAAGTTGCAGAATTACAGGTACATTGATATAAGTATATAAGTATGTATTTGATATAAGTATGTATGTAAGTATAAAATTCCCCATTTCCGTATGACATTGCATCACGCGACAATAGATGGACCAATTTTGATTTTTTTGGTGTGTTAGCTATCTTCGGGAGGCTCAAAATAATGTTAACATTTTACTCCAATCGTTTTGCATATTTCTGTGCTTGTCTCAACGTTGTCGTATGGAAGTTGAGTATGTCAGAAAAAGCCTGACAGTAGGATGAATGCAGTCGAAATGAGATCGCTAAGGGAAATCTGTGATTAAAAGAAAAGATTGTAGTTACAATACTCCACTGGTGCGGTGATATGGTCATATGGAAGTAATGAAAGATGAAAGATTGATAAATAGTAGCAGATATAAAATTTAAATGTGCTTGGATATACGTACCCGGGGAAACCTAGGTTGATATTAGGCAAGTCACTCGTGTGTCGTCGTTTGTACGGTACGGTCGAATTCCTGAGGATGCCTCGGTGTAGAGGCGAAACGTACGTCGATTGCGATTTGGTGTTCTCTGTGGTGAGTGCTTCGACAAAGTTGGCGAAGGACGTGACAAGTGGTTTTGTTTCCAGTGTTCGGACTCTATATTTTGTGGTCTAGTCGCGGAGATGGAAGGTGGGAACTTTAGGCAGGGTTGTCACATGGAATGAACGTGACAATTTATATTGTTGCCCAAGCTCTTCCTATATTCGTGTTCTGGTCGCGGAGGTGGGTGGTGGGAACGTCAGTTAGGCTTGTCACATTCTGTGTCGTTTGGAGGATTATTTGCCACAACAGTTACACTGCTTTCGCGGGATTAGCAAAATAAAGGCTTATTTTACATCTGTTATTTTATGCTGTACCAAAATCTATGTGTTGCTCTGTTTTGTAAAACAGTGATTTCATTTGATTCATTATATATTAATGTATTCTACTCTGTATCTGATAAGCAAGTTGCGTCTCACCATCTCACTACTGGACTATCTATTTAAACATCTATATCTTACTCTTACTTTTTTGCACGTTATTTAAGATCCTTATGTTTAAAGTTAGGTTAGATTTCTAGTCGTTTTTTTATTAGTGATGTGTGGTAAGTTTTAGTCTTTTAATAAATGTTTTTCTTTCTTTATCTCACCATAATGGTATGATATGATTATGAAGTTGGTATGTAGGCTGACGTCATCAGGAAAGCCGATTTCTTATTCGCTGATTTGTGATACAAAATACCTCATCCTACCTTAACGAAAGGGGCTCTAGTTTCCGATTTATGAAAAAATATAGATTTATTTGACTTTTTGTCGATAGAATTATTTATTTAATACTTTATTTATTTACTACTGTATTTATTTAATACTGATAAAAAAAATCTAGTTTAGCTTTATAATAGCTCAATAGTTTGAATGGATTTGTCCGAACACAGAGTTCACCGACTTGTTTTTTCTTTGGAAGAAAATTATATTTTAAATACTATGTACCTAGTTACGTGTTGAATATTCGTTCTGTCAGTTAAGGACACTTGCAAGTTCCAAAGTAAAATTTAATTATGAGCTAAACTGTCAAATATGAAGTGATTTCATCCTTGCTTTAAGCTAACTTAGAGTTAAATACTTAACCCAGGAACGTGCAAGTGATCCTTAATGAACAACCATGATCCAGTTTCAAACTGATAATCCACCCAAAACATCTAAGATGTTCCAGTAAATCCACCCTCAAGTGAATCGCCTGCAAAAATATGAATGCATTTGGTAAAAGTAAAACTTTCTGAAAAAAAATCTTTGATCCTAAATTGATCCTACAGATACATAAATTCTCTTTTTTAGATGACTTGTGGTTTTTTAAAACCTGACGGAACACGGGGAGTGTTATGAATTTGTCATGTATGTGTGTGTGTGTGTGTGTGTGTGTGTGTGTGTGTGTTTGGTTGTCTGTCTGTGGCATTATAACTTTTGAATGGATGGACCTATATCGATGCGGTTTTTTTGTTTAATAACTGACGTGCTTGAGACGTAGATTTATTACAAGGCTTTCTAGAGGGCAATTAAATTTTTTCAATTTTAGGACTATTGGATTTTTTGGTTCATTATGTTGTTAAAGACGTATACTTTAAAAATGAAGATCATTTTATGAAATGTTGTTGCAGACGGTACTTTTAAGGCTATATCCACAATACCATCCTGGCCAGACCGAAAATGGCTGTGTCATATTATTTTAGTGGATGACGCCGATCGCATATCTAACAGCTGCAACAAGTTACTGCTTGATTGTAGTGTTTATCCCCGATACGAATCGATTTCATACGATTTATACCGAATGATCCGTCCGTAATAGGAGCTCTGGATATATTCAGATCCAACTCGATTATTTAGTGTACGTGACGTGCTTATAGGATAAAATTAATCGATTTCGCATTATGTCCATTCGTATGATTAAATGTTTGATTCTGGGAGAATTTATGATTAAATGTTTGATTCTGTGAGAATTTTGGGTCAAACAGACGTGTGGGAATGTAAAATAGGTTTAGTTTTTTGTTAATGATTTTCTTTTTATTTTAAATAATAAAGGCCAGGCTCATTTGCAGAATAAACCATCTACCTTCCTGCCAGGCACCTCGTAAAAGGCGAGAATAGGCTTACCGTCACTAGCACCGTGACATCTGACTAGGTGGTGGAGTTTCGCAGCTACTCGCCTGGATTGGTACCTACCACCGCCTTCTCTGTTCCTGCCTCCATAACGTCAGCACTTGCCGTTGACGTGTTCCGTTTCGGAGGATAAGGTAGCCGGCACATTTATGTTTGCTTGAGGCCTAAGATCATGGCCTCAGGTTGTCAACGCATCATTACCATCTTTGGTGTCTCTAGGCTAGGGTTACCATATGGAAATATCAAAAATCCAGAGAAATTGTTCCAAATCCAATGAAAAATCCTGAGATTTTGTTACGACCGAGATGAGATGTTGTTGAGTATTTTTTTTCTAACATGATTATGTTTAACATAATCATGTTAGAAAAAAAATACTCAATGTTCGCTTTTTGCACTGCGCTCCACACATACACACAACGCACTAACACTTCGCACGGGACGGCGCGGTCAGTTTGGCGCAACTTTCATATAAAAAAATGAAAAAAATAAGTTTGCTATGTTTTTTATTCGCCCAAATCATACGACACTAGTTGCCTTATATCTGAATGTCTTTAGACTTACTTTCAAAATTATACGGGGTATTTTTTTTCAAGTAAACTTCACACAAAATTCGGGTTTGCTATGTATCTATGGAAGTCCCGCCTCTTATTACGTAGTATTTATATACTCTTTCGGCGCGGTGCGCTCAACTTATTCACCCCTCTCACTCCCACGCACGCACGCAGCAAACGCACCTCTCCTCTCCTACCCCATACCCTGTAATAAAACTATTTGATTTAATAACTCAAAAGTCCTGAGATTTGCCCAAATATTCGAAATCAGGCCGGATTCCTGAGAAACATCTCAAAATCCTGTGATCTCAGGAAAAATCCTGAGACATGGTAACCCTACTCTAGGCAGCGTGAATTTCTTACCATCAGGAAATCCGTCTGCTTGTTTGCCTTCCAGTTTCATAAAATAAAAAATAAAAATAAATGATTTATTTTCGTCATTTTAATACAAATTCATTTTAATTCATCGTATAGTCATTTAGTTCTTGTTTATTGCTGGATACCTAGCATATGCATACCTAGCATAAAGCTATATACTACCTACTACTACTACACTCCTAACAAAGAACTGTTATTATTTCCAAATATTGCTGACTCTCTCTAATGTACCGATCTCTCTTTCATTTGAACTTTCTTAAATGTCATCACAATACTCTTTGAAAGAGTGGTCGACACATCGAGTTATTAATGTGGAGAAAGCTAGTTCAGGTGCCATGAGCCACGATTGTAGGAATCGTGGCTCTCACACTCCCTGCCTACCTGCCTGCCACTGTGAGTTGGCGTGAAGTTATATTTGGATGTAGGTTTTTTTCTTTGTGAGTTTATTTTGGTCTTAATGAAATTGGAAGCATTTGGAATATTATCACGTGTTGTTGACGCCAAGATGTGACGAACCTATCGCTGGCAATGTCGTCGCAAGGTCGCCTTTTCTATTCTTGCCTTCATAGTGTTCGTGTTCGCCATTGTCGTGTTCCACGCTGTAGGGTTGGGTAGACTATAAACATGCACACGTGGCCTGAAGTCTCAGTAAGTAGAACGCTCCTTAAGATATAGAAGTATATGCTAAGATTGTCTTTTGCCATCGTCGTCTTTATCTTATGACATAAAAATGTGACTGAGTATATAGTAGTAGAGAAAAGTAAGAAGTTGGTAAATATTTTTATCAACTTTAAAATCAGTAAAGGTCTAGAGACACTGTGATTATAGATAAAAATAATATCTTAATGTATGTCGTGTTAAGAGGCTTTATAAAAGTGTTCTAAAGTCTTTACAAATAGAAAACTTGTTTCTGTCAAATAGGTTATTGACGTAACGGGTAAACTGTTTTTTGGTGACATAAATTCTCCTTAGGATAAATTTGTTCAGGACAGGTTGTATTCGGTGAATTCTAAATCAAATATTGATCCTTTATCGAGCTGCCGATAATTCGGTAGGGTTTAAATATGGCCTCTTTGCATTGACACCCGTGTGTAGCATTTCTAGACAAACTGTATATTTTGATACTTTTAATGTATTCACAAATATTTTGTATCCAAATGACAAAAAATTTAAACGTCTTAACATTTTTGGAAAAACTTTAAACATTATTATCCAGCCAACAGCGCACACAAGAGCGATTTTTGAAAATGGCGGCAAATTGGAAAAATGACGATATCTTTCGATTTATGTAATAAAAACATATAAGTTTACTAGCTGTTACCCGCGGCTTCGCCCGCGATAAATTAAGATGTAAGCTATCCTATCTCTCAAGTTGGATCGAACTGCACATGGTGTGCGAATTTTATTATAATCGGTTAAGTGGTTTAGGAGTCCATTGAGGACAAACATTGTGACACGAGATTTATATATATTAGATATATTTTTAGGATCCCTGAGAACTAAGCTATGTAAAAACGTAAAAATGTGTATGTTTATGTAGATAAACGCAGAACTCAAATCGGTTGTAAGCATTGGTTTGCATCCGTGTGGAACGGAGATGTAATCCAAAATTTGTTTCAAACAAAGTTTCTACCCATGTCACTTTTGTGGAAGGCGTGATTGGGGCGTGATTACAACCGTCTGGATGATGCTTTAGTCCTACAGTGACTTGTAACTCAGGTCATTACCTACAACGGGCACCAGACTCAGACCTAGGTTTTATTAAGGCTGTTTCAATTAGTTTGTTAAGCTACTTCAATTCCTAAGGTGACAATAAATAAATAATTCGAATTTGAAATAATTGAGTATGACAGATTACAAGCCTCATTTGAATTTAAAATAATTGAGTATGACAGATTACAAGCCTATCGCCAACTGGGCACTTATACATGCAATCACATGCAATCTAAGGCAACGTTTGTCGTTTATTCTAATTTTTTCGTTTGATAATTGAAAAAACACATTTTCTTTTGGTTGCCTGAACCGTGGATCTAACCCGAGACCTCAAGAACTCAAATCCAACACCGGACCGCTAGACCACAGAGGTGATTATATCTCATATGGAAATATACCTACATGATATACCTACTTATAACGTGGAGTTACAGACGAGTCCCTAAGGATTTAATTTTACCATTATAAGGACCGTAATACCATGTACCTAATACATATAAAAGTTTATTTTGTGCTAATACTATCTAGTGTATAAATCAGTCCTTTACAATTTACATCGTACTAAAAAGTTTACCATAATATGTTTGTAAAACGTTTCTTCGGAAACAATCTAAAGCTGTAAAAAAGATAAACCACATTTAACACCGGAAATGGTTTCCTAAATAAATCAAAATTGCACTATTAGGCCTCCGCCCCAGCGCCCACTAACGTTGCAAAAGCACCGCCACGGAAGACCTATTCATTATCTTGGAAATGACGAAGCAAGCGACCATCACTTTAAGTCCAATTTGTTTTTTGAATGTCTAATAAAAAAAAACTTAGGCAAATGTTGTTAATTCAGAGGCCTAACATTTATTATAATAGCATAGAGTATTTATTATTTCGCATAGATAATAAAGACGTAAAATAACTAATATTATACTAAATAAACTTTTATTATATATTGTCAATTACGCTCTCAGTCTTAGAGATGCTTCCGAAAACATAATTACGTGATAATGGGCAATTAGTACTTTTTAACCGAATTTAAAAATGGAGGAGTTTATATAATTAAATTAAATTAAATTAAATATTATTATATAATTAAATTAAATCTTAAATATATCTATAACTTAATAAATTTCTCCATAATTTCTGAACCGATTTCAAAAATTCGTTTTGTATTTTAAAGATCACACTTTCGAGGGGATCCATTGTCACCAAGTGTGGATTTTATGATGAAATATTGCATTTTATGTGCATACATGATTTACTTGTTAAAACCGAAGGCGGTTTTTGGCAATTTCACTGCGCTTAAGTTATGTCAGCTAAAGTCCATTTTTTATTTAAGGTGTAATTATCACAACAATCTACCATCACGAGGAGTTTGGAATAAACTCTTTCACCTGCAAACATGTAATTTAAATTTAAGCAGTTGTACATTATACTTCGATCGAAACATTGCGTAATTTAGTTATACAAAAAAAATTATCTTCACGCCCATATCCCGGAAGAGTTAGGCAGAGGCACAACCAGGGCACTCACGACTAGCCGAAGACACAAAGTCCCACAGTGGAATAGGTGGCAAGCCTGCCAAACCGGGCCACACTTCCAATCCCGAGCAACATTTTTTTTATTAGAAAATTGGGAAAACCATAAGTATTTTCTTTTTTATTGCCCGACCCGGGAATCGAACCTGGGACCTCATGAAGTAAAGTCCAACACCTGAACCGCAAGACTACAGAGGCGGTCAAAAATTCAATAAAAAAGTGTTAACATAAGGTTTTGTAATATAAAGACAAGAATATAAGTTGTTCCAAAACAAGAATAAAAGTTGATTTTATATTTTTCAATTACATCACACAGTTTATTCAAATCGTGGTTTTTAATAAACTGGAAAAGTTTATTGTTATTGATTGTGTCTTTTAATAAAATGGCATAATAAAATACTAATAGCAATAAATGGATTTAAAAACGTGTCAGATATGACGAAACCGGTCATATACTAGTTAGTCCTTAAATGTGTTTGTTGGTTTGTCAAATGTATTAACTTTGTTTCGTGCTCTATATTTTTATGTTCTGTGAAGTCTGGATATGACATTTTGTATGACAAAAAACTGTTTTCGTAGCTCATAATGATATCAGAAGTCAGTACATTACAATAAGTAACTATTTTCAAGCTACGTATAATATTTAAAACTCGCTGACACGCGTCCTAACTATGGATATTGAATTAAATTACATAATTATTAATAAAAAAGTAGTTAGCGTAATTGGTGGAAATGCGATGAGGTCAAATGTTCGACTTCTTAAATTCTATTCAAATTCAAAATAGCTTGTTATTACGTAGATCTATACAAAGATTCTCATAACGCGTCTATATAATTCTAAAAACTACCACCGGATCCGAAGGCGGCCACTTAAAAAATATCATCAGGCCCATATCACCGAAGAGGTAGGCAGACGCACAACCAGGGCACTCACGACTAATCGAAGACACTTAGACCCTCAATGTGATAGGACAAGCTTATCTCCAACCGGGTACATACCCCATTCCGGGCGAATATTCTTTTTTTTTATTTTTTTTTTGTTTCCCGACCCTGGGATCGCATCTGGCACATTACGAAATCAAGACCGATGCTAGACTGCTTGACCACAGACTCGATATTTTTATGTTTTTTAATCTATTCCTCAGTTATTTCTGAACCGATTTTAAAAATTACAAGTATGGTTCTGATTTTGGAATCCTAGGCAAATCGAGAAAAATACTCATTTGATGACTTCCTTATTGAAATCGAAGTCGGTTTCTTGCACTTTTACTGCTCTCAAATTATTTTATAAAAAAGCGTCTAAGGCTTTCCCACGCAAAAGTAAATAAATTCTCAATTAGGGCGCTTCAAGAACCCTTTATTTCCTATTAAACACTTGATTCAAATGAGTGAATTCGAGAATCGAAGTATGTATATATCAAATTATACGTCGATAGGCCTGCTAATATTTATTTCTACAACTAATAAAATGCTAATTTAGCATTGCGAAATTAATAACTCAAAGTGTTGTTCGGAGATAAGCTTTTAATGGATTATGTCATTATATATTCGTATGTATATGCTAATTGCAACTAATGTATAATAAAAGTAATCTAAGTAAATCTGATAGTACAGCGGGGATTTCTCTATCCACTGATTTTTCTGTATCTATTGATTTTGAATTCTATCGTAAAGTGATTTTATTTCATAATCATTAATTCAAAAACTTAGGATTTTGTGGATTTCTTTCTAATGATGGCTATATTAACCCTTATATATAACCTTTATTTAAAACTTATGGAAGATTTATTTACGCCTTTCGCGATTTAACAAATATACCTATATATACTTAAAAGGACCTATTCTAGTCATGTTTTTTTACTTAGAACAAAATAAAAATAATCTTTATAGTCATTTTTTTGTACTTGAAACAAAAAAAATGTAATGATTAAAAATCCGAAAATTACGTCTTACAGTACAATCACACAGACGAACAATAAATAAAAATGTATTTAATCTTGTAATCCATTCACAAATACTGATAAATTAGTCATTGAAAATAATGAATACTGTAATATATAAATAACATCGTGTAATAATAAGGTTAATAATTATAATATTATCTAAATCCCTATTTCATTGACGTTTTCACCCTGAACTATTATCTTACATATCACACGTAAAAGCAAAAACTGGTAAGAGACACCAATTAACTATTATAAGCTGTTAAAAATTAATCTAATAAAATGTAATGAATAAATATACATCCGTACTAACTTGCTTGTATCTTGGTCTGAAATCTTTTTGACAATCATATCTGAATAAAAATATAATGATAATATAGTTTCCCGCACGGCTATTAATAGGAAAAATTAAAAAAAATCCCCGTGTTGGTCCGGGCTCCTGTGCAGAATAGACCCTCTGCCTTCCTGCCAGGCAGCTCATAAAAGGCGAGCATAGGCTTACCGTCACTAACACCGTGACATCCTACTAGGTGGTACAGTTTCGCAGCAAATCGCCCGGGTTGGTACCAACTACCACCGCCTTGTCTATTCCTGCCACCATAACGTCCAATGTTTGCCGTTGACGTGTTCCGGTTCGGTGGTTAAGGTAACCGGTAAATTTACTTTTGCTCGAGGCCTAACATCACAGCCTCAGGTTGGCAACGCACCATTACCAGCTTTGGTGTCTGTAGACGGCGTCAATTTCTTACCATCAGGAAATCCGTTTGCTTGTTTGCCTTCTAATATCATGAAAAAAAGTTGTTAATATTGGCTGTAAGTAGTTAATAATTTTAACGCTACTTAACAAAAGTGACACCACTTAACTATAAATTCAATAAAGTCAAATATTAATTAAGTATTAGAATAACTTCTAACTAAAAGCACAAAACAATTGCAATAAAATTGATGTGTCTCCTTCTTATTGTCAGTTGAGAAATTTCAATTAAATGTCTTACGTGAGAAATTAGTACGTTCACACACTAACAATAAAAACCCCAATTCTTTCAAATTAAGACGATCATAATATGACCGAAATAGTTCTAAATAAGTGTTAATAGGGTACAATTAATTACAGATAAAGTTCTTCCAGATATAAACAAATTGTATTAAAGCGGATATTCAAAATTGGTACAATAAAACGCTTAGGCCCAATAGGCTTATCACATCCACTTCCTATTCCATACCAAAACAAACATGACGGACAAAGGCAATCCAAAAAGTGCTAATAAAAAAAGTGTGCTCGTTTTTATAACACCACGAGTAAGTGTGAGGTCGAGGCGAGGAATGTTGGCGCCCGTCTGAGTACGTATACCTGTCCGTTTATCAATGGACCGTGGACAATAAGAAGAAAAAAATATGGAATCGAAAAAGCGCTTCATCAATCCGTCCCTGGCGAGGGTTGCCGCGTACTTACTGTTATGTCATTGATACTGCCATACGATTTTTAGTCTGTGACAGCGTATTTTTATTGTTTTTTTTTATAAAATATATGTTTTTCGCGGTAAGTGTAGTCGTATTGTAATGTTAATTAACCTTCATGAAAAAGTGAGATAATTAATGAAGATTTTTTAACTGTGAAAGATTTCTAAGATAAGCTTACAACAATTTCTAATAAAACTAACAAAAACTTATACCATCCTACTAATAAACATGGTCTAACTTAGGAGAACACTTAAGTTGATATTTTAGTCTCTATCACATTGTAATAAATGTTGATATTTGATTTTCATTGATATGATACCAGGTTGAACCTCGGAGTACTTTACCCCGTGTTTATTACAACGTCTCATTAAAAATTAACTGGACTCCAAGGTTTAAATTGACATTTTAGTCGTAAATTACAGTGCAGTAAAGACTATAATATCAACGTAAGCCTTGGAGTATTTAAAAAAAAAAGTATCTTCACGCCCATATCCCTGAAGAGGTACAACCAAGGCACCCACGACTAGCCGAAGACACTAAGTCCCACAATGTGATAGGTGGCAAGCCTATCGCCAACCGGGCACATATCCAATCCCGACCAACATTTTTTTATTAGAAAATTGGAAAAATCCAATTTTCTTATTGTTGGCCGACCCAGGATTCGAACCCGAGATCTCATGCAGTCAAGTCCAACACCCGGACCGCTAGACCACAGAGGCGACAATGAAGTAATTTAATCTGTGTTTATTAACAAACCGGATAAGATTCTTCGGATTCGCTTGCTTGTCCTTCACTTAAACCAACCATTTTAATATTTCTACTAAATTTAAAATATGAAAACTATGACACTTCTGTTCTTATTTTAAATAATAGAACATTCTAGCAGTAAAATATTTTTAGAAATTGTTTATCGATTTTAAACTAAGAAATCTTTTATTAGGCGGTACCTACATCAATGCATATTATAAAACAAAGTCCCCCGCCGCGTCTGTCTGTCTGTCTGTTCGAGATTTACTCGAAAAGTATGTTTTATGTTTTGTACAAACCAACGATATTACAACGATATTAGTTCAATATGTCGGCAAAAAATAAGCCGATCGGGAGCTTTCCTCGAAAACGCTGCCAAAACCATCTGAGTTTTAACAAAACAATGTATGGTGGGATTTTTCCTCTTTGATAGATCTCAAAAAAAGTAAGCGGTGGTATATGTCTATCTTTTAATAATAACCCACAATAACCGTTTTTTTCGTTTACTTAAAACAGTAAAATGAAGGGTTACTTTAGAACACATTTTTAATAATACAGTATTAACCCTTAATCAAATAAATCTGTTAGATACGTTATGCTTGTATATCTGAGTTTTAACAAAACAATGTATGGTGGGATTTTCCTCTTTGATAGATCTCAAAAAAAGTAAGCGGTGGTATATGTCTATCTTTTAATAATAACCCACAATAACCGTTTTTTTCGTTTACTTAAAACAGTAAAATGAAGGGTTACTTTAGAACACATTTTTAACAATACAGTATTAACCCTTAATCAAATAAATCTGTTAGATACGTTATGCTTGTAATTGAGATCAAAATTGCCTTTTATACTATTAGAAAAAAATTAACAACTAATGAGTTATCAAAAAGTTAAAATCTCCGGGTGCAAAATTAAATATCGTTGAAGCGTAGCAAAGACATGCGCGCTTACTGCATTCCCCTTTTTCCCCCGGACATACTCACAAACTTTCGCATTTATAATATTAGTAGGATTTTTATTCTTGAATAACCGAGGCGAAGTGAGGGTGGGCAGCTAGTGTTAAAATAAAATTCTTCGAAAGAAAATTAATATGTCTGGACAAATGACATAAACTGTTTTTCCCACAAATATAGGTATCTATCTTCAAAATTAACATATTATCGCGACATGGCTGAGAATTAAGAATATTAGCACACAATAATTTATTACTCAGACATTTAAGTGTAGATATGTAATATTTTATTACACCAACCCACGTACACACTAATACACGACTCTTTGAATCCCTTAAATAAATATAAAAAATGAGTTTACGTTGGACTAAAATCCACTTATATAACTTCTGCAGTTTTATTAAAACTCAGATTAGACATGTCTAGATACTACATGAAATCTGGTTCAAAAGTAATATGTTTCCGCATTGTCACATGTAGGCTTGCCACCCTGGCGTCGCCAGACGTAAATATCCCAAGTAAAGCCTAACACAACTCAAGATGAACACGACAAAACTGATAAGAACCTCCGCGCCTCGCCCGAGACATCCCAATTTAGTGCCGGCCCTCAGATAACGCTATTATACAGCTTTTAACTATACTGATGATACGCTAAATGTGTTTAAAATCACCTTATTTTAAAGTTTTTGTCAATAAAGGAATGTGTTTCCAAGAATTAACATAAACTATTTTACTATAATTGAAAATTTCTAATGGATGGGATTGTATAGCGTGGAGCTTTTATTATCTATATATGCTTTTGATAAAATGAAGCGCAGTTTGCTACAAAACAAAATTGAAGAACTGTTGAATGGATTTAAATATTTGTTTGATACAACTCACCCCCAAATGGCAAGATAACTTAACTTAAGTTAAGATAAAAAGTTAATATTTTACGGAGCTGGCAGTACAAAGTTCAAGGGACATCTACTTCTATGCAAAACACTGTAAATAAATATAATAGAGTAATGTTCAATTTCGTGGTCATCTGGAGGAGAAGGCTAAAATAGCCTTTAAAAAACTTGGTGTACTTAGTAAAGCGAGACAGTATTTCAAGCCGACCTATCGCTTACAATTATATTGACCGCCTCGTTGGTCGAGTGGTTAGCGTACTCGTCTAACTGCATCGACGTATCGCGAGGCTCGGGTTCGATTCCTGACGGGGGCAGGCATTTGTGTGTTGAACATTTAGATGTCTGCATTTCCGGGTCTGGGTGTTTATTAAATGTATTCTGGTATCTATTTAAGTATTTCTATGTAATAGTATCGTTGACTAACATTCATAATACGAGCTTATAATTTGCTTACTTTGGGGTTTGATTCAATTTGTGTGACTTGCCCAAGGATATTTATTTATTTATTATATAAAGCGCAATTTCGACCTCATATGGAGTAACTCAACTCAACTCTGGGCAGGGGCTCCACAGTACCAGCTCCTTCCGTTTGACCACATTCAATGTAGAGCAATTCGAATTGTCAATGGCCGGGCAATTACCAATCGGCTTGACTCCTTAGCGTTGTGTAGAGATGTTGGGTCACTCAGTGTTTTCTACCGCATCTATCATGGGGAATGCTCTGAGGAATGCTGGGGAATGCGGACATCGCGTCAGAGCTTAAGGTATTATGCCCATCATCTCGATGCGTGGCGAGCTACAACTGTGCGATTCCGAAGACATTTTTTACCCCGTATAACACATTTGTGGAATCAGTTACCGAGAGCGGTATTCCCAAACGATTATGACTTAGGAACCTTCCAGAAAAGAGCATACTCATTCCTTAAAGGTCGGCAATGCATCTGTGATACTCCTGGTGTTAAGGATGTCCGTGGGCGGAGGTGATCACTTTCCATCAGGTGACCCACTTGCTCGTTTGCCTCCTCTACTATAAAAAATTAGTATTAAATGTTAAAATAGCTTGAAGCATGAGCTTGAGTAATGAGGCCACCGCTTTACCCAAGAGCCAACTGGCGACTGACGATTCATGACTGATGACTAATTATATTTGACTTAAATTGATATAAAATTTGATGCAAATTTCTACTTGACTAATGGCAAAATACTAACGTGAAGGCCAAAACCTAAAGAAAAAAGAAAGAACACAAGTTCAAAAATTGCAATGGTGATGGCAGTATGTGTGTCTTAAAATATTAATTGAAACCCAATGCTACAGTACTGTTATAGATATATTTGAATCGGACGTAGGTGTCTCTTTTGATAAAGGCTGTGTCGCACAAAAGATGTAACTTTATCTTTAGTTTCAATGTTATTGTGCTTACACTTGGTCCAGCTTCACAATTAACCTGTGAGCATAAAAACATACTACAAATGCACTTGGTTTCTCTTTATAAAATAACTTCACGCGAACTGTAAATTTCTATATTTTTTTGTTTCTGATTGTCGCCCAAAACTTTTTAAAAAATCCATGTATTTCTGTTAAATCTTTTTTTATGATATTGGAAGGCAAACAAGCCGGACGGATTTCCTGATAGAAAGAAATTCTCACCGCTTAGAGACACCATAAGTTATGGTGCGTTGCCAACCTGGGGCCGGGATGTAGGGTTTCGAGCAAAAACAAGTTTACCGGCTACCTTGTTCTCCGAACCGGCACACGTCAACGGCAAGTACTGATGTTATGACGGCAGGAATAGATAAGGCGGTGGCCGGGCGAGTCGCTCCGAAACTATACCATCTTTTCAGATGTCACGTTGTTAGTGACGATTAACCTATACTTTTCCGAGCTGCTGAGCTTTTCAGTTTTAATTCTGTGAAACTTTGGAATTTAGTGCCATATGATATTCTGGTCTTTCAATCAATAACAATCTTCAAGAAGGCAGTTAAGGAGCATTTTAATAAGTAATGATTTAGTATAGTGGCATTTAAGTTTGAGTTATAATTAGTTTGGTGGTGCTTTTGTTTTTTTTTAAAGCATTTTTTGCGTTGTACACTGTATGTTACACATTTATTCACTTTTGATATGCCTATTTTGTAAAAAGGATCTAAACTAAGATTTTGTATGTTTATTTTTAATTTAGTCAAAAAAAGTATCTTTACGCCCATATTCCCGAAGAGGTAGACAAAGGCACAACCAAAGCAACAACGATTAGCCGAAGAAAATAAATCCCACAATGTGTTAGGTGGCAAGCCTACTCGTATCGCCAACCGGGCACATATCCAATCCCGAGCAACATTTTTTTTATTAGAACATTGGAAAACCAAATTTTCTCTTTGTTGCCCGATCCGGGATTCGAACCCGGGAGCTCATGTAGTCAAGTCTAACACCTGAACCAATAGACCACAGAGGCGATTATTTTACTTTTTTGTATTATTTAATAACTAACAAGCACACGAGTCTCCTGGTGACAAAACATGACCGTGGCCTACAGTAAAAATAGATAGGTGTATCGTTGTCCTATGGCCTGTGTTTTTTATGTTATAGGAAGGCAAACAAGCAGACGGATTTCCTGATGGTAAAAAATTCACACCAACTAGAGACACCAAAGGTGGTAATGGTGCGTTGCCAAACTGAGGTGGGGATATTAAGCCTCGAGCAAAAGTTACCGGCTTCCTTACCCTCCGAACCTGAACACGTTATGACGTTATGGTGGCAGGAATAGGTAAGGCGGTGGTACCAATCCGGGCGAGTCGCTGCGAAACTCTACCACCTAGTGTTATGTCTATTTTGCAAGTCCACCGAATACTCTTCCCTCCGGACAGGTACATGGCACTGTCATCATGGCGGCAGGAATAGATAAAGCATTGGACCCTACCCGGACAAGTTGCTGCACAGTACTCTACAAACAGTAGAGTACTGTGCAGCAATGGAGATTATTTTAATGAGCTATGTAACCTATGCTCGCCTCTTGCCAACGGCCTGGTAGTCAGGCAGATGGTCCATTCTTTGTAGAGGAATCACATCTACACGGGAAAATGTTTATTAAATATGCAATAAAATTTACCAATCGCTTGCCATAGTGAGCCCAGATTATCTATTGGCCGAGTAATCACATAACATAAAAATAAACATATATACATTCGATTGAGAGCCTCCTGCTTTTTGGAGTTGGTTAATCAATAGATCGTGCCGTAATGATTTTGTACCTAGTTTATTACCATTCATCTGTTAAAATAAATTTTACCTTTAAATTCACATGAAGTAAAAACGAAATGTGGGAATTTTGGCGCCATCGAGAAAAAAGATAGTCGTAGTTTTTTTGTAATTAATAAATTCAGTGTTTATATTTAATACAATAAGTCAGTTTTGGTGGCATTTTCTATAACTTTATTTAGTTAAATTACACGAGTGAAATAATCATAAGGAAATTAATGTATCCTTCATTTCCTCATTCCCGCCAAAACTCACTAAATCACGTATTTTTATTTTAAATTTATAGAAATTTATCCCAAGCACAGGGCAAGTCCCTGTGCTTGGGATAAATTTCTATAAATTTTTAAGAAAGAAAAAATTTCGCCCTAGACAGGATTTGAACCTGTGTTCTAAAATGTGAATTTCATCTGTAATGATGAACTCATTTTAGAAAAGAGAAATTAGACATGTTTATGGGTTGATCGATGGGATCATGGTTTTTATTTAGAGTAATACATATCCAAAGAGTATGATATAAATACTACGGAATAAGAGGCGGGACTTCCATAGATACAGAGCAACCCCGAATTTTGTATGAAGTTTACTTAAATTCGGGGTTGCTCTGTATCTATGGAAGTCCCGCCTCTTATTCCGTAGTATTTATATCATACTCTTTGGATATGTATTACTCTAAATAAAAACCATGATCCTATCGATCAACCCATAAACATGTCTAATATGCATTGGTTTAGCGACATTAGTGAACAAACGCCGTGTGAGACCAGGCTCAATTTCCGTTTAACTAATTGAGCGAAAACGACATAACATGCCATTCAGCCTCGGCTAATGAATGGCCCTCCAAAAGGCAATTTGTAGTTTTTTTAACACTTCAATTTGTGCCGTAACTAAAAAAGGTTCAACCAAAACCACAATCGAATTAGTGTCCCTTGTTTCGGAGATTACAGGACTGTCCGGCTGTTATCTCGGTCGTTCGTTATTTTATTGGTTTGTAGAGTCACTCGATAAACACGACGGGTAATGGGCTATAATGAATCGTGGCGAGATTTGACTAATCATAAGAGCTTATGTTCTCTTCTCTTCTAAATTTTTTTGACGTAATTGAACATTGTAGCCCGGTGTGTAAATAGCAGATTGACTAAAACTGTCACCATATGCCCGCCAGGCATAGTCGACAGGAAGTCCCTTAATCAGGTCAGAATATATCATCAAACACAGCATTAAACTAGTCACTAGTAGCTAAAAATAAAGATACACGAACATTTTTTTATTTTATTGAATCAGGCGTTACGTTGCGAAAATGCATTATAACAGATGTAAAATAAGCCTTTATTTTGCGAATTCCGCGTAAGCAGTGTAACCGTTGTAACAAATAATCCTACAAACGACACAGAATGTGACAAGCCTGACTGATGGAGGTGGGTGGCTTATTTTATATCTGATACACGAAAAATCTTAACGAAGCCTTTACCTGAGAGGGTTAAACGTAAAATTGAAAGAATTAGGAAATATTAAAATAGTTAATTGCTAAAAAATGTATCAATAATATATAACAACTAAAAGAGGAAAAATAATATTGTATGTCAATTTTTTTTTATGAAAATGTAGGCAAACAAACAGACAGATTTCCTGATGGTAAGAAATTTATACCGCCTAGTGACACCAAATGGTGCGTTGCCAACCTAAAGCCGGGATGTTAGGCCTCGAGCAAAAGTAAGTCTACCGGCTACCTTATCCTCCAAACTGGAAGACATAAACGGCAAGTATTGGACGTTATGTTGGCAGGAATAGGTAAGGCGGTGGTACCAATCCGGGCGAGTCGCTGCAAACTCTACCACCTAGTAGTGTTAGTGACGGTAAGCCTATGCTCGCCTTTTACGAGCTGCCTGGCAGGAAGGCAGATGATCTATTCTGCAATGGAGCCTGGACCAACATGGGGAAATCAAAAAAATAACTGTATAGTTTTAGGTACTATCAACTTATAATTTTTTTAAATTTATATAATTACGTTAAATGATAAATAAATTATAAATGATGATTTATTTACAGAATAAGGGTAATTTCACGGCGTTACAAGCAAATGTATAATTTCCAACATATTCCACTTATAATATTAGGTTGAAATGGAATGTTTTTTTAATTTTTATTTTCATTCATTTATTTCTTGATCAAGCAGATTTCAAAACACAATTATGATCACCATATCTATATCTTAATTGAAGTAAAATGTGCAGGAGACACTTAACTCGCTGACCCAACTGACGTTTAGGGTTATTCTTGAAGCTCTATTCATGCAATATTAGAAATTGGAATCGAGTATGTCATTTTAGGTACTCTTGATCACAATACTGGAAAATTAATTACTGTAAGTTAATAGTAAACAATAAATTATTTATATCCGACTAGCTGTTGCTCGCGTGGTCCCAAAGGAACATTATTTCAGGATAAAAACTATCCTATGTGTTAATCCAAGTTACCACATAGATATGCGTGTACCAAAATTCACAAGAAACGGTTCAGCAGTTTTTGCGTGAAGGAGTAACAAACAAACAGACAAACTTTCGCATTTTTAACATTAGTATGATTTCTTTGAATTTATTTGTAACTAAATGTTAATAATCCGCTATTGTGTTCCAATCATCTAAAATGACATATACGAATCCAATTTGCAATTCACATGAAATCGAGATTCAAGAGTAACCTTATAGTTCGGATTATGAGTAATGTCGTTTTTAACCCTCGACGCAAAAGAGGGTTATTAAAAGTTTGTCTTGTCTGTCTGTCTGTGGCATCATCTACCGAACGGATGCAGTGATTTCAATTTAGTTTTTTTTTTGTATTAAAGGTAACTTATGTGCGAGTAATCTTAGATATGTTTGAAGAAAATTGGTTGAGCCGGTTAAAAGTTGTGGGGGATGAAAGTGGGGAGACTAACCGAATTTTTCACTTTTTAAAGGGAAACTAAGTTATTCTGTCGGGGTTCTTTTTAAATTTTTAATATTTTTTTTAATTTTCAGCCGGAGCCGGTACATCAGCCAATAGGCCACGAAAGTGAAGCCATATACGCATAGCCGCGTGCTTGTTCGATCTCTTAGCAGAAAAAAAAACATGTTTTTTTTTAGTAATTAAATATAATATCACCATTATCACATAAATAGGTTAAAAGAATTTTATTTTCCACAATTAAATTTAATCTCGAATTCAAATTACCATTTCAATCTTAAAACCTTAAATGGAATGCTTATTAAGATATGGTATTATAAATAAGAATATGAACAAAATATTTATCAAAATTTAAAATAAGTACCTTCATTAATTTAAACATCTCGCGTGTGGTCTATTTTAATGTCACGCTTTAGTGATTTTTAAGTTTGGAGAAGTTTTACAGAAATGGACATATTCACGCCAAGTTTTTACCAGGGTAGGAAGAGAGTATCGAGTGTCAAGTCTCACAATTCTTTATTTTAGTATACGAAGCTAGACTCCATATTCATTACTCTTTTATACAAACACGATTTAGAAGACTCTTGACACCGCTCTCGGATAATCTCCTCTATTTCACCGTTCGTAAACCTAGGTCTTAGAAGTTAGACTATATAAATATAAATCTATAATTAAATAGTATATCCATTTGGTCAATCTTTCATCTGTCATTCAACAGAAACGAAAATTAGATTTTTTATGTGCTCAGGGAATTTCGTTGCTGATTATTTGTCTATACTAATATTATAAAGAGGAAATGTTTGATTTTTTGTTCGTTTGTTTGTTCGAATCGAATAGGCTCCGAAACTACTGGACCGATTTCAAAAATTCTTTCCTTTAGAATGCTACATTATTAATAAGTGACATCGGCTTTGTTTCATCAAAATCGGTGCAGTAGAAGCCAATTTACGCAGGCGAACCTGCGTGAAACTGCTAGTTTTTTATAAATTTAAATATACGTTGACCAAAGATAGTAGCAAAGACAATAATTAATCTCTGATAGTAGTTACAAGGTTTTAATCCGTTGTGACCATATTTCCTAGTTTTTCCCTTGTTGGTCCGGGTCTACTGAGTAGAATAGAAAGATAGATTCTCTCAGCCAGGCAGCTAGTAAGAGGCAAGCACTGGTTAAACAGGCCATTACCAAGAAGACCACTGGAGGTAGAGTACTGTGCAGCATCTTGCCCGGTGGGGATCCAATGCCTTAGGTATTCCTGTCACCACAACGACTGTCGTGTCCCGGTCCCGGTACTCGAGGGTAGGGTAGCCGGTAGACGTTTTTTGTAGACAATACACAACAACAGACAACTTTTTTTGTGGTTGGTAGACAATAGTCCTAAAATCCTGACCTCAGGACTATCTGTTGGACGCTTCTATAATATATATGGTGTTTTAGGCCATGTATCTATTTTGCCATCAGGAGAGATATGCACTTGTTTAGTATTTAGTAACTTTTTTTAAAAGAAGATAACTTAAACAACCAAACGATACACTTATTTAGTATTTTGTATCTTTTCTTAAAGAAAGATGACTTAAATAATCAATCGATATACTTGTTTAGTATTTAGTAACTTTTTTTAAAGGAAGATGACTCAAATGACCAATCGATACACCTGATGGTAAGTGATTACCGCGTGTTAAGTGATTAGGTTAAAATTGCAGTTCAAGCAGAAGTTTGCAAAATTATGGCACTCAATTGGTATCATCGCTTCAGCACTCGCCATTGTCATTTTTAGATTAATTAAAACTTCAATCAAATTTGACAAATATGATCAAATCCCCTTACGCAAGATACATAGCCTAAAGTTAGTAACGCGACTTTAACATTTTTGTATCTATAATCGACGTGTATTTCGAATACATAAAATTCTCGTCTCACGGTGTGCATGATTGAACTCCTCCGAAACGGCTTGAACGATTCTCATGAAATTTTATGAGCGTATCAAATAGGTTTGAGAATCGGCCACCATCTATTTTTCATATCCCTAAGTGATGTCACCCCAATTTTTTTCCACTAAAATCACATTAAAAATAGAAATAGAAAACAGAACAACGTTTGCCGGATCAGCTAGTTTTAATATAAATGTGTTTTTGTTTCATCGAAATCTTCTTAATTAATGGTAGTTTGGTGGTTTAGTATTTGAATTCGGAATAAGTATTATGATATAACAAAATTAATTTGTAATCTTTGTCCCTTTATTCGCTAATGTTATACTACTCAGTATAATTTATTACGTTTCTACGTCATTTCGTCAACAATGACACAGATACGAAAGATATTCCGTTCACTGGCCACGTATAACGAGCCACATAAATTTTATATTAACGAACAAAATGTTACAAACCGCGTAAAAGGCCTATTCATAAGGCGTATTAAAAGTGAATTAAACTGTCTAAAATGTCAAATTGCGAGGACGAATGGCTTATTAGCTACATATGTTTGTGTCCACCTATCAGACTGTTATGTAATGGTGGAATTTAGAAAAACGGTATCGTGAAAAAGTGGAGATAAAGAAAAACTTTAATGTACATAAACATCACAAACCATGATGCTATGTATCTTAAACTATTTACTTAACTTTGTATAAAGTGCTAATGATGTAAAAAATACATCAATAGTACTTCGCTCATAAGAAAAATAAATTTTGTGTCATATATTTGTATTGATATCATTGTAAATTCCCTTTATCTATCCTTTTTTGGAAATGAAAGTTAACAAAAGCCATGAAAGTTAACATGAATAAAGAAAATTGAATTAATTATTGGAACTAAATTAAAATTAATATATATTACAAAAACTGTATTTCAATAAATTTAACAACATAAAATATATTGTACCGTCAGAATTTTTATTTAAATGTATAATTAGCACTGGTTATCATTGGCACTTAATTTTTAAGGTTCTTATAAACAACTTTTCTGTATAAATTAAATATAACAAAATTTATGAATCAGTAGAAGTGTCTTTCGGAATATCTTTTTTCCTAGAAAGATTTCCTGATCACTACTAATGATTGACAATCCCAAATAATATGAGGCAGTAAATTCCAAAAATCTATATATATATATATAAAAATAAAAAAAAAATCAATTGCTGTTCGTTAGTCTCGCTAAAACTCGAAAACGGCTGAATGGATTTGGCTAATTTTGGTTTTTAATTATTCATTCAAGTCCAGGGAAGGTTTAAAATATAATAAAAAGGGAAACACTGCGAGAAAACTAGGAAAAACAAAATTTTCATTTTTCTCATACAAACTGAACGGGTGGAACGAAGTTCGCCGGGACAGCTAGTATAAAATATTAATAAGTATTAAGCAATGCACGATGGTGTTACAGACGGCCAAAACCATGGAAACATCCCACTATAGTGGAATAGATGCCGCTCGTTTTGTCACTAATGACTTCCTGTTATTTTTTATAAGCCAATTATTTCGTGCGGGTGAACGGCGATCATAAAGTTTTTTGTATTGTCTTGAACTACTTTTGTTTTAATTTCATTATATAATAACATTTTATTCAATGTCGCTTTGAACAAAAACTGTATTATTTTATGTTGTATTATATATATATATATGTATACCTATTCCTGCACCCATAATGACAAAGTCATATTCTGGTCGGGAAAGTAGGCCATAGAACATCTTCACAGTCTTTCAGTCTTTTTCAGTCTTTTTCCTTCAGGGGAGCCGCGTGCTTGTTCGCCGTCTTTTGCCATAAAAATATTTTTTGAGTGGCCCTATTATTGCTTTTTGTCATATCCTGATGTGACCGACAAATACTCTTTTCAGGGCTGACCCAGGGGCAGAACAGTCGCTCTAGGCGTCACTTAGCAAGGGAAAACTGTAGGATGCAGATTATTTAAAAAATGGGTGCGTGTACTTATAAGAGTGTAGAGCGCGTGAGAAATTAAATACCTACTCAAAAAAAATAAAAAATCTAAAACGAAAAATATGTAAATCGCATTTGTCACTAAATCACGTGTGTAAAGCAAGCAGCTTCATGATGCTATTTTTGTGTATCAGATGCGCGCGAATTTAAAAATTTCACTCTTCACTGCAACTTCATACTGTAACTTTGGTGTGACGCGTCTTAAAATTTCACTCTCATATTATGTAATTATTAGTTCAAAAATATGTATTTAACATAAAGTTTACCTATAAGAATGCTTAAAAGTTGAAGGAGGGAACCAATCTCAAGAAATGGAGACGGATATATAGCTCGCGGGACTCAAGAGAAAGGATGGAGTGAGGACATCAAAAAAGCTGAAGATGCTTGACAATGATTTGCTAGAGATAGACTGTATTAAAGACAATGGAGGAGGTCTTTTCCCATAAAACGGTCGAAGGGGGAAGATGCTAAACTCTAAGTAAAAAGAAGTAGGAATACAAAATAAATAAAAGCTTAAATGGCAAATACATTATGATAAATAAAATTTCAATATTAATGAAGATGAAATATTATAAAAATACTAGCCGATCCGGCGACGTTCGTGTTACTTGATATTATCAGCTAGTAACAATTTATATGGATTACATGAATTCTTCCCATTTTATCTATAATTTTCTTCTTTTCATAGTATACAATAAATACACTTTTTTTGTAATTAACACTTGTACTTATCCACTATATACTTAATTTAGCACTTTCTGTTACTCTCCAGCCAACCGGTTTCACTTTTTACAGCATTATCAGGGCTGGAGAGTAACAGAAAGTGTTAAATAAAGTACTCGTGGATAAGTACAATTGTTAATTACAACAAATCGTGTGTATACAATGGAATTCCACCAAGTGCCGACGACAGCAAATATAGATTCTATACAATAAATATATATTTTTTTATTTTATCAATTACGAAAGATATGTTCATACATTTAAATTTAATAAATTTATTGAGTTAAAACTTTACGTAACTTAAAGTTACATATATATACGGGTTTTAACTGTAACATATACAAACATTTCATCTAATGAAGACGTTAATACGAATTATCACTAGTCTGAATACTCATAAAATAAATATAAACTTTGTAATGGAAGTTGATTTTAATTTATGTATCACATAAATAATTTCAGTTTGCCATAACGGATATCCTGAGATAAACTCGAATTTGAGTTTTAGTAAGTCATATTTTTCATAAGAATAATTATAGACGAGAAAAGGACATAAAAACTTATTTTCGTATAATTCAACAGGGTACTGATGCTAATTTAAATACATGTTCTTTCATATTTTCCTATTTTACTTAGAAAATAAAAAAAACATCTTTGCCGTTGACATATTCCGGTTCGGAGGATAAGGTAGTCGCTAAACTTACTTTTGATCTAGGCCTAACATGCCAACCTCAGGTTGGCAACGCACCATTACCATCTTTGGTAACTTAACTTTTAAAAAAAACTGCTTTTATTAATAACATAAATCTAAATAGCCTTCACAGACTAGTAAGAGAACTACACGGTATAGTTTTTTTAGTAAAACGTAGTGATTATATTCTTTGTGCTTTTTAGTTTTGTCTCCCATGGCTGCGACACAATATATTAATAGAGGTTAAGCAAATTGATAATAATGATATTTATTTTTCCATTCATTTACAAAATGGGTTGGTCAAATTGGCCTCTGACCTTAAACTTATTAAATTCATAGTAAATCTATATTCTAAAGTACAGAATAATAAAGCAGAAGTATTGTTAGCTTATTTGTATGCTCTAATGTGTGGGATTATTATTCAAATATGTTTTTTTTTTTGCCAAAAGACAGCGAACACGCACGCGGCTTCCCTGTTGGTCAGATATAACCGTGGCCTATAGATACCAGGAACTGGGCATAAGTCACAATTTTGTGTGAAGAAGGTCCACTTAATTACTGAATGATCAAAAGGTAAATAACGTTTTTGAGCGTGGCCATAATCAAATTAATTTCAAACATACCATAAAATTTTAAATGCGCGCGCATCTTAAAATTTCGCTCTCCGCTGCAACTTCATACTGTAACTTTTGTGTGACGGATCTTAAAATTTCACTCTTACATTTTTTTGTAATGCGCCTAAAGAAGTATAATTTCAATAAAAAACGTACAGTTGAATTGAGATCCTCTTCCTTATTTGGAGTCGGTTAAAACTAGTGGTATATCGCGCACGAGTCACCAACAAAGCGGGCGCTTGCGTGGGTGCGACATCTACAACCCATTTGTTCGATGACGGCCAGCCCGGTTTTATTATAATTCATTTACCATGTTTTCGGGCTCCGACATTATTTTATTTATCCAAACCAATAAATATTAAATAATATCCCATTTACGTAACAATAATTTATAAATTAACATCAATTATAAGATAACACTTGTCTAACACTTAACTTTATTATGGTGTGATTAACATTTTCTAACATTAACGACTTCATTTATTATTTTTCTGGTTTTATCTAAAATGTTAAGAATATTAATTGTTTTTTACAAGTCTCAACTCTAGTGTTGAGTTTGTCGATTTAAATTTGTATTTTACATTTAAAAACGATCATTTTAATAGATTTCATTTGGTTCTAGCTACGAAAGTTCGAAGACTTTATAATTTCCATTTGTTAACATAATGGATTGTTTAAATTTTAATTAGACAAATTATTGATAATATCAAAAGGCAGATAAAATATTTATGTTTGAGTACATTTATTCGCTCATTACCTTATAATTTATAACTTCTTGTAAAATTATTTTTTTATTACAAAAATGTAAGACATCTAACATAAAATAATATGGAAGGCCTCTGTGGTCTAGCGGACCGGCGTCGGATTTGAATTGAGGTCCCAGTTTCGATCCCCGGGTCGGGGAACAAATGAAAACGTACTTTTAATTTTGTAATAAAAATAAAGTTGCCCGGTATTGGACATGTGTCCGGTTGGTGATAGGCTTGTCACAAACATCGATACATTTCATCTCTTTTTATGCTAGTGTATACTTTACAGCTACCTACAAAGAGGTTTGAACCCATGAAGCCATAGTCTACTACTGGAGGTTAAACTCCTAACAAAGAACTGATGTCATTTCCAAATATTGCTGACTTTCTCTAATAAAGGTACCGGTCTCTTTTTATAGTCTGTCTGTATAGCTTCATGTTTGTCTAAAATCAAGATGTTGAGAGTTTTGGCGCCATCGTGAATGAAGATGGTCGTATTTTTTTCATAATTATTGAATTTCGTGTTTATATTGATTGAAATTAGTTAATTTAGGTGGGAATTAGATTAATTTTGTTCAGTGAAAGTGCACAAATGAAGAAATCATGAACAAATTAGTGTATCGTGTATTTCCTCGCTGCCGCCAAATCTCAATAGACGGGCTTGAGTAACGAAGGAAACGTTTTACCTAAGACCCAGACATGACTTTGTAAATAGTGACTAATGACTGAAATAAAGACTTAATTAATACTGAAGACATGGCAGATTGGCCTAAAAGTGGCCGTAGTCGGACCCAGAAAGGGCTCACCTTTTACGAGCTGCCTGGCAGGAAGGCAGATGGTCTATTCTGAAAGGGACCCGGACCAACACGGGGAAGTGTGTATGTTTGTTACTCTTTCACGCTCGAATGGCTGAACGGATTTGTCTGAAATTTGGAACACAGATAGATTGTGACCTGAATTAACATACAGGCTAATTTTAATCCTGATCTCACTACGGCTTCCTGTGAAAGCGCGGGTGGTTTTCAAATAACTAGACAAAGACTCCCAAAATACCTGATTTAGACCAAAGCTAAAGTTACACCAAAGTTAGTTTAGACTTAAGTTAGATAGACTGAAACTACGAAAATACGATGGTTATACCTTCTGATAAAAATGTGTTTCACGGTCGTATCGCCTGAGAGGTAGGCAGAGATACAACAAGAACGCCCATGACTACTCAAAGACACTAAGTCCCACAATGTGACAGGTCAGGCTAGGTTAGCAAGCGGGCACATACCCAACCCCGAGCACCGTCGTGTTATAGAAAATTGATGGAGCACATTTTCTTTTTCCTTTATCCAGAGATGGAACTAGATTCCTCACGAAGTCAGGTGCAATACTGGACCGATTAACACAGATTACTGGTAATGTTTACAAAAAAATCCTAACATCAGTACGACTATCAAAGTTGAAAACTATCTACCGTATTAAAATCAAAGACTAAAATAGAAATAAATTTAATTGTCTGTATAAACATGTAATAAACACTACAATACCAGATTGAACCTTAGAGTACTTTACTCTATGTTTATTAATACGACGGTTTGGGTTTGAGCGACCATATTAATATGCTCGCAACGGTATCGTTTAGCGGCCAATATTAATAATCAATCCTAATCCAAAACTTGCTGTCCAAGATAGATATTTTGATCCATTTTTATGTTATCGCTTGCCAATAACGTATCTGTGGACTGGATAAATATGGCAATTAGGTATGGGATAGGCCGCCGGATACGCAGCTATCTAGATTGCTTGAAATCCGTTAGATTGAGATACATTATTAACATTGGCCGTAAATCTGGAAAAAAATAATGTGTTTCTTTTAAATATGTACAAATTATCGCCTCTGTGGTTTAGCGGTTCAGTTGTTGGACTTGACCGCATGAGGTCCCGAGTTCGAATCTCGGGTCGGGCGACATAAAGAAAATTGGGTTTTTCTAATTTTGTAATAAAAGAATGTTGCTCGGGATTGGATATGTGCCCGGTTGGCGATAGGCTTGCCACCTATCACATTGTGGGACTTAGTGTCTTCGGCTAGTCGTGGGTACCCTACCTCTTCGGGGATATGGGCGTGAAGATGCTAAGTATATTCTGCGATTGTCGACCCTATTTAATGCTATTTTTTACAATCTCACGACAGTACTCGATGAGGTAGTATTATCAACAACGCCCGCTCGATCTATTTCTTCAAGTCATCCCTAGATTTGAACGAACATCCTATTATGTTCGTGCAAAGCCACCTGTCCTTAATAAATCAATAACCTTAATAAAGTTTTTTCTCGAAAAACCAAGATTCCGCGATAGCTAGAACAAGAGAGACAATTTATTACAGTTTACCACAGAGTTGTTAATAACGGGATAAAAAGCATTCACTTGAAGTATACATGCACTTGAGGAAGCAATAAATAATTACATGACAAAACAATGAATAACACAACTTTTTATATATTTTTTATTGGACAGGCATTTGTAGGGTGAATATTTAGATATCTGTATTTTCCGGGTCTGGGTGTTTATTAAATTTGGTATCTATTTAAGTATTTCAATGTATTAGTATCGTTTTAATACTAACGTAGAAATACTTTAATAGATACCAGAATAAATTTAACAAGCACCCAGACGAGGAAACGCAGACATCTAAATGTTCGTCACACAGATGCCTGCCCCCGTCGGGAATCGAACCCGAGCCTCACGGTTGGTCAGTGTAGCTAGGCGTGTACGCTAGCCACTCGACCAACGAGGTGGTCTTATCTACACTAGCTATGGTGTCTACCATTAAACCGTATACTAAGTGTTTATTTTGCTGCCTCAGCACATAAAAAAGGCGAAGAAACACAGTTCACTTCCGGAGGTGAGAGATAACTGGAGCCTATCAACACCACACTGCCTTGTTGAAAGAATGTTAAGTTCAAAGAGTATAGAAACACTACGTAAAAAGAGGCGGAACTTCCATAGATACATAGCAAACCCGAATTTTGTATGAAGTTTACTTAAATTGACACATGACACTTGACAGATATTTATAACTTGTTTAATTTGAAAGTAAGTCTAAAGGCATTCAGATTTAAGGCAACTAGTGTCATATGATTTAGATGAATAAAAAACATAGCAAACTTAATTCTTTTTTTTTTTTACATAAATGTTGCGCCAAACCGGTTAGATTTATGTACTAGTCTACCACCTAACGGCTTCCCCAACCTCAGGGCCGGAAGGCGACAGTACCAACTGTCATTATGGTGGCAGAATTAGGTATTGCGGTGGAGCCCTGCCAAGATAAGTAACTGTTAGTCAAACTCTACCATCTAGTCAGTCATATCTACATTACAGCCAGAAACTGATGGGGTCATCACATCCCGATACGTTGTTATTGATAGTAAAGACTCTAATAAACCTCTGTTCACCTGTTACGAGCTGATAGCACTGTTAAATAGAAAGGCGGATGATCTTATTTATTATTATCATTTTTGTAAAGTATATAATCTAGTAATTAGTAATCAAGAGTCTCCGAAACCGGCGTGTATGTATGTATGTATGTATGTATGTATGTATGTATGTATGTATGTATGTATGTATGTATGTATGTATGTATGTATGTATGTATGTATGTATGTATGTATGTATGTATGTAATCTAGTGGTTCAGGTGTCGGACTTGACTGCATGAGGTCTTGGGTTCAAATCCCGGGTCGGGCAACAAAAAGAAAATTTGTTTTTTCCGATTTTCTAATAAAAAAAATGTTGCTCGGGATTGGATATGTGCCCGGTTGGCGAAAGGCTTGCCACTTATCACATTTTGGGACTAAGTGTCTTCAGCTAGCTGGTTGTGTCTCTGCCTACCTCTTCGGGATATGGACGTGAAAATACTTTTTTTTTAATAATACTATCGCCCGTCAGAAAATTAAGTAATTTAATTAGTTACATTTTTGAACCAGTGCAGCCAGGTAAATCAGGTTCAGATTTTCCAAACAGTAGTTCGGAATTCCCCATTTTTTGCTGTAATTTTTAACCGAGCAATTAGAAATTACAAAATTAATTTAAGATCACAATTAAACTATGAAGGCGGTTAATAGCTAACGTTTTAATTATAAAAATATATATACATTATAACTTAAAACTAAACATAAAAGAAGCTAATTTATTCACATGGTTGATTCTATAATAAGCGCAAATGGCGCTGTTGTTATTTTCGAAATAAAATGGTTGCATAATATTAGAAAAATAATTTTGATAATAATAATTAATGCATTTTTTGCCTGTGTTGGTCCGTGCTCTTTGCGGAATAGACCATCTGCCTTCCTGCCAGGCAGCTCGTAAAAGGCGAGCACCGGCTTACCGTCACTAACACCGTGACATCTGACTAGGTGGTAGAGTTTCGCATCGACTCACCTGGATTGGTACCACCGCCTTACCTACTCCTGCCGCCATAACGTCATGACGTGTTCCGGTTCGGGGGGTAAGGTAGCTGGTAAACTTACTTTTGCTCGAGGCCTAACATCCCGGCCTCAGTCAAATCAGTCAAATCAGTCTGCTTGTTTGCCTTCCAATATCATAAAAAATAAACAGTAGTAGACTGTTGATAAAATGTATGTAAGGCCATTTCGGAGCTATTTGCTATCCTTTGAAAAAATAATAATAAAATCGCGAATGAAATAGCTGGAATTGGTTTTTTCCACTTTTGCACTGCGCTTCATTATTTCGAAATGTTAGTCTGGTGGTTTTTTAGAAGTAAAATCCAAAACCAACTAATGGTTTATGAGTTAGTATTAAATAATACATATTTTAGTGTACCTAGGTGGCTTGGTAATAAAAAAGTCGACTTTTAACAGTTGAACTGCGCATAAATAATAAAGTACCTGGATGACCTAGCTTTGCTCAGTATTTTTTTAATAATTGTTTTTTTTGGAAATTATATTTAAGTACGACCCATAATATAAATTTTCTTAGCAAACACTCATTGACTTCGTGTCACTTAACAAAGCCATCTGCATCTGCTGGAACAACTTTATTGCTCACAAAAAATAGTATTATTATTCGCCAATAAATGTCAGGAAGAGCCATATTTTTCAGTTTATACACGAATAAAATGACATTTTTTAAAAATGATTCTTTGCTAGATCGATTTATCGCCCCCGAAACCCCCTACATACTAAATTTCATGAAAATCGTTGGAGCCAAACAAAAATTGCTCATTTAAAGGTACAAGATTTTTTTTTATGATATAGGAAGGCAGACGTATTTCCTGATGGTAAGAAATTCCCGCCGCCTAGAGACACCAAAGGTAGTAATGGTGCGTTGCCAACCTGAGGTCGGGATGTTAGACCTCGAGCAAAAGTAAGTTTACCGGCTACCTTACCCTCCGAACCGGAACACGTCATGACGTTATGGCGGCA
>NJDC01058124.1:163530-177882 GCA_002245475.1 Calephelis virginiensis
TTCGGCAGAACTCCCCCAGAGAAGAATTCCATACGACATGATGCTGTGAAAATAACTAAAATAAACCATCCTAGCGGTTTCAACATCAGTTAATTGTCTCATGCTGAGCTTGTATGCCCATTGCAATTTCTTATCAATTATTATTCCTAAAAACGTAGTAGAATCTATAAGGTCCAACTTGTTCCCATTAATCGTACTGTGATACATTTTAGTTCATGCAAATACAATTTCTTGTAGGGCATTTAAATATTCGGTTGAATAATATGGTTGCAATTAATAAAATGGATAACAATACGTATGGCACTCGTATCATTATGGAAAGTAATTTTACGGGCGAAGAAGAGTATGTCAAACATATATTAGGGTCATCAAAATATTCGGGCAAGTAAAAATTCAGGCAAATGAAAATCTGGCATTTGAATAGGTATATGGCACAAAATATTCTTCGGGAAAACAATAAACAACCGATGGTGATGCTACTGTTACCAAACCGAACTTGTTTTAGATGCATGCTATCATTTACAAATGATACAAAAACAATAGAGATGGAACATTTTAGAGATGTCAGGCTAGTCAAAACATGTCAAATTGTGATGTTTTTAATCGACGTTTTTCGAGTGATTTTCGAACAGACTAATCTGGCAGCACTTAAAATTTTTTGTCTGTTTCTTTTGCTTTCATTGAAAGAAGATAGTGATAACATAAAATTAATTAAGTGATTGCGCAACAAAGTTACCATCAATGTATTGTTAATTTGTATAAAATAAGGTGCTTACTAAGTGGTAGAGTTTTGAAGAGACTTACCCGGATGGGTACCAACATAAATAGATACCAGAATAAATTTAATAAACACCCAGACCCGGAAATGCAGACATCTAAATGTTCATCACACAAATGCCTGCCCCCGACGGGAATCGAACCCGAGCTTCGAGGTTGGTCAGTGTAATTAGGCGTGTACGCTAGCCACTCGACCAACGAGGTGGATGTAGTCTAATATTTTAGGAATGAGGGTGACATGCAGACAAACAGACAGACATCGTATCTATAAGCGTTTCGTTTTTTGTCGCAAACTTTCGAAACAGGCGTATTTGTTTGAAATGAGTAATGATTGTGGAGGAAACTAGGCAGGTCTGTAATTATCGTAACATCCTACTCTCTGCACCCCGCAAGTGCGCTGGCGTGAAGATATATTCATATATATTGAACTAAACAGTTTCGAGTGTAATTTACCGTGAATTAGCCAAATGTTCGTGACATTTGGATAATTGCCCCTCTGCACGCATCACACCCGGAAACCTTCGGGCGGTTTGAATTAACTGTTTACTGCTGCTGTATAACTTGTGGTTTGTTATATAGACAAGAAACTTCACGCCAATATCCCTGGAGAAATAGGCAGAGGCACAACCAGGGCACCCACGACTAAACCTTATAATATGATAAATAGCAAGCCTATCGCCAACCGGGCATATATCCAATCCCGGGCAAAATTATTTTTATTAGGAAAGCGAAAATACACAATTTACTATTTTTTTGTTGCCCGACCCGGAGACCGAACCGAGACCTCAAGAAGTCAAGTCCGACACTGGACTGCTCAACGATTTTAATAAGCATATTTAATATTTAATTTAGTGTCTTAAATGTCCCGGTCAGAAAACTGACTAAAACTTAGTAGACCGGGATCCAATGTGCCCAGTTGGTTTGCCAACTAACATGTTGTTGGATTAAGTACCTTCGGCTTATCCCAGATTGAAGGTACCTCTGCAACATGCTCGATATCAGCGTATGAAATTTTTTTCAAGGACGAGAAAAACAGCGTTCAAAAAGTAATTTTACATCCAAGAAGTTGAGACAAAATCATAATTTACAACTACGTAGCTATTATGTACGCTGATAATGAGTAGTTCAATCTTCGATCCACTACAAAAACGAGTAGAGTAAGCATATGCACTCTAAAAAATCGCTTAAGCCATAGAAACAACGTTCAAAGAGTAATTACATCCAAAGCGTCCCGAGACTAAAGCACAATTTACACAACTACATAGCTATTATGTACGCTGATAATAAGCGATCTAGTATTCGATCAACAACAACCACCACTAGATTTAACATGAGTGTCTTAAAAACTGCTAACCTAAGCAGTAAGTCCAACGTCTTAAGAGTGAACACACAAAACAACAAAACACAAATCCACAATTAATTAGTTATCATGAAAGATTCTACAAATTTTCAAAGAGGGAAAAAAATTCGCCCCAGACAGGATTTGAACCTGTACCTTTTCGTCTCAAGCCGACGAATACTCTAACCACGTGAGCTACTAAGGATTCAAATCCCGTATAGAAATGTTTAATTCCTTTCTCTACTAAAATACTCTACTCTTTGTACTCTACTAAAATAAAAATAGCTTTCGTCTCTCTCAAGTAATTTTTATTTTAGCACTTGCCCTGCGATTGGTCTAAATTTCTACAAATGTTAAAAGAAAGAAAAAATAGCATGAAAGTTTCTTCGTGTAGGTCTAGATCATCTGTATAGAATAGACCAACCACAGCCTTCCTATATTGAAACTCCTAAGAGGCGAGCATTGTAAGGGATAGCATGCTGGTAAGCAACTTGTGTGGGTAGGGATCTCACGTGTCACTTATTTCTGCCGTCATCACAACAGTGTTAGGTTCTGGTCCTATCTATAGGCCACGGTTGTCTACCATTAGGATAGCCGTGTGCTTGTTCTCAGTCTTCGACTATAAAAAAGTTGAAGTAACTTAAATTTCATCTATTGTTATATGTCGTTGAATTACAAAAAAAGGCTGAACAATACAAGCTGTAGTAGTAACGTAAATAAAATTATTATCTTCTTTTAGTTACAACATAAGTATTATCACAATAGTGTCATAATTAAAGTTTTACTTATTAAATTAACATTATGAGTATCTTCTTTTTACCGGAATTACAAAATACTTATTTCTATAAATGGTACAAACCAGCTCAAATCGTGAATCTAGTTTTATTGAATTAGCATTTTTAAGAAACCTAATCTGTACCCATAATAATCTACATGAGAATTTTTTCTTGCTCTAAATAAATATACATATAAATCTTCACACCAAATCTCTTACGTAAGTGTTTTAGAAATTTTGTAAGTATTTTTTTAAATATCAATATCAAACATTTTGACAAAAACAACACACATCTCATCTATATCTTCAGTAATTTATAAATAATTTAAATAGTTTAACCCATTATTTTAGACCAAAATTACTTATTCATTCAATTTAAAAAAGGAAAAAATCAGTGTAATAATAAAATTTAAATTACGACCCATATTTTAAATATGCAAAATCAGTCACAGCTTACACAATCAAGATATATACAAATAAAGGGCAAAAATAGCGATTTCTAAGCGCATAATCTAGTTGTAACTAATGCTCGAAGTTTTACATGGCGTTTAATGCCTATCCAGTTGTATATCTGAAGGCACGTACAAGTCAATGAAGAAAATCTCGCTGTACGGGCTATTGAAAACTACGTGACTACGATACCCACAATCTAGATAATGAGTATGTGCTAGGTATCTACTTTGACACGGATATGCGAGTGACACGACGACAAAATGGTATAATACTGGAAAATCCGCATTACAAAACTGCAATTTAACTAAGATCAATGCGGGGGGTTCCGTAGTCAAATTTGTATATTTTTTTTACACGATACATACAAGCGGCTCTTGGTGGTAGGAGACAACTGTGACCTAGATCAGTGTTTTTCAAATGCCAGATCGCGACCCGGTACCATGCATGCCATTTAAATTAAATATAAAGTCAGAGATATAAAAAACTGCAAGCCCTTGCATTTCATCCCACCGAGCCTCTCTCTCTCTCTCTCTCTCTGCCAATCATAAATATTCCACTCGGAAGTATAAACTGGTTTTTGCAACATATTAAGTAGTGTAGGTATGTGCGAAAAAAAAACAGAGAAGTTAAAGTATCTAACACAAAAATTTAATACTTTGTTTATTAATTAGCATAATTTTGTTTGAAGTATAATTATGAATTATTAATATTTGACAACATCAATTGGTATCAATTAACCTATGGAAATAAATAGCAGAAGAATGTTTTTTGTTCCAAAGAGTACCTATATAAATACTACGTAATATTTGTTCTATGTTTTTTTTTAATTCATTTGCTCCTTTCTGGGGCCGGCTAAAACCTTTAGGCCATGCTGCCACATTTCCGTACTAATAAATTCTTCATAGATCATTTCAGGTCATAAATCATCTGTTCTATGTTTATCGGCTAATAAATGACAACTTAAGAT
Source organism: Calephelis virginiensis (assembly GCA_002245475.1). NCBI lineage: Eukaryota > Metazoa > Arthropoda > Insecta > Lepidoptera > Riodinidae > Calephelis > Calephelis virginiensis. Next base: position 167,842 of record NJDC01058124.1, read on the forward strand.
GCTTAAGACAGCAATGATGATAGACCACTATGGATGGTTTAATATAATGATGTTTTACTAATCAGCACGGTAGGTTCGTTCCGTCACTTGGATGTTTTATGGCGGTTTATGATTTGACGGTTTGCCATAGACAAATTACAAACTATCGAAAAATCTATATATTAATACGTGATGCCAAAACTTTGGACCCCTTTTTACGAAAATGGCGCCGACGGAGAAGCATAAAATTTAGCACACTTATAGTTTATGTGTAGGAGAAGGGCAGAACGCTAATATTTTTCAATAATAATGCTTATAGAGTACATTAAATCAATAAATAAAATATTACCCACAATACCATGCATTTGACGATGGCGCACCATACAGTTTGGAAACAAAGTAGTTGGTCTTGAGAAATGAAGATGGCGTTCTTATCAACAAGATATTAAAATTTATTATTCACAAATTAAAGTTTAATATTACGGCGATAGATATAAACCAATTGATTAACAGCTATCTTACCTTCTTTACGATGGAGAGAATAAAATACACAACTCCCTAATTTTCATTTAATTCGTTGCAGAATATAATGCTGACTTTAAGTGGTGTAGATACTTATCTACTTATAAATTACAAAATTGTTACACTTCTTGTGAACTACAGTAATCAACCCGGACGTGATTTAATAAACTTCAAAAATTACTTATTACAGTAAATATACGGTATATAGATATAAATGGTTACTACATGTTATTGAAATGAATAATAGTTGCTTTGTAAAATGTCTTAAGCCTCAGCCCTCTTCCTTTAAGCTTCTGACTTGTCTCTTCGTGTCTGTCTGTCTACGGCATCATAACTCCTAAACTATTGAAAAGATTTTAATACGGATTTTTGTTTGCAAGCTGACGTGTACTAGATGGTTCTCAGCAACATCACGAATAGGTTTTTATCTAGGTTATTAAAAAAATATGGTTATAGCTAGGTAATCAGTATTTAAAACTTATTTCTTGCAAAAATCCAATTTCTTCAGTTATTTATAACTATGGATAACACAGAATAAAATACATGATTTTTAAAGTAATTTGTCATTTATAGTAATAGTATTCCAAGGTGGTCTATCAATTTAAGGATCAAATCATCAAACAATCAAAACAACGAATAATGACACCTTTCATTCTTGGATCGATTTAATAACAACGATAAAAGTATCCGAACGGGATAATTTTCAAAGCTTAACATCTGAAAAATAGTGAACAGCAATCAACGTTTGCGCGGTAATTACCTTTACCTAACGATGGAGGTTCGTGCGCATGCGCATTGGCGAGCGCTGGACCAATCCCCGATCAGCTATCATCGATCGTTAGACCATCCATTCTTTTTGGTTATTACAATAATTCCAACACGATTCCATCTAATTGCGCTGTTCAGATCGTGAACGACAACATCTGATATCTATAGAGCATTATAATACTTTGCAATTATTGAGAAATCAGTCCTTGTCGAAATTATATCACGTCTCTGGTTTTATGTTGCGTTGTTAGTGTTTTCCTTATACCAGCTATTGGTTAGACTAGAAGCTCATAAGGATACCTCATGCTGAGATTATTACTCACTTTAATAGTGTATGTAATTAGTATATTAGAGTCATGGTCACAAAATTGAAAAATACTAGCTACATACGTAAGACTTCGTCAGCGTAGAGAAGATATTTATGCAAACTGTAGTAAGGAATGTATCCTTATTATACCTACCTAGTGGTATCGGGGTTCATTTTTTTAGTAGCCTAGGTTTAAACTCGACTAAAATTTCGTCAAAACCTGTCCATCCGTTTAGCAGTGAAAGCGTAAAAGACATTCGCAGACTTTCACATTCATAATTTATACTAGCAGCCCTTCCCAGCTTTGCACGGGTGGACAAACTCCTATATTATACATATAAACCTTCTTCTTAAATCACTGTATCTGTTTATAGAACCACATTAAAATCTGTTCAGGATTTTTAAAGATCTAAGCTTACACAGACTGCGGAAAGTGACTGTGTTATACCACGGTAATATTAGTTATACTATGTAGTAATTAGTAGGTATGGATTTCGTAATGTCAACCTTCGCACCCGTTCCGTGCTAAGATAATTTTTACTATATTTTTTAATGTTTTAATCATTTTTATTTCGCTATTCGGATTAATCCAAAAAGTCAACATTTTTATAATCAGTTAAACAGTTCTCTAGATATAAGTAGTGTAACGATCCCTAATGTGTTATAAAGAAGTAACTTATTAGTCGCAACTTCGTCAACGTAGATTACTTTAGACAGGAGCTTTAGTTAACTTCAATATGATTTTAGTACCAACTTTCATTCCCCTATACAGTTGATTTCTGATTTTTTCCTGTATTTTAATTCGAGGTTATGACTATGTACCTATATCGAATTTCGTCAAAATCTGTCCAGTGGTTTACCCGCGAAAGCGTCTCGGACAAACAAACAGACTCTTGCATTCGAATTTATTATGGATAATATAAGATCGCAATTAATTTGATGGAAACTGAAACAGAATAAGTTAAGAACATCTCATTACTTAAGAATATCTCAGATATTTTGAGTATTGTGCAACGGAATTATTACAGCTTTTCCATAACGCCAATGCTTGCTATTATCGTGTTTTTTTATAAATCTTTTCAATGGTGTTACATTAATATCAATTTTCAGCTCCATGCGAATACCTAATCATATCAAATAAAAGTGTAGAAAAATGAATCGCCCACATTGACGTTATTTCAAAAAAAAATATAAATTTCAAAATAAAAACACATTTGAACATATTCAAAACTTTTGATTGGCGTATGTCTGTCCATCTGTATCCCAGCAGCTACTCACTGCAAATCTATGGAACTGGAAAGAAATGAGATAAACATTATTTCACTGTTTTTCCTTCCTTACTCTTTTTATCTACTTTTCAGTAATTGGTTACAAAAGTCCGCGGATCTCTGTAGTCTGTATGAACCCCTGAGTTTTACATAACGCCTTTAAAAGGCAAGCATCCATGTTTCCAAAAAATATTTAATCGAAAATGCTCGTTACCTACTCCTAAATTGTGTCTTTGTACGAAAACTTACACGTGTAAGCATCAGTCTAAATTGTAACAATGGCCGATAATATCAACGCCAATAATTTAGCAACGGAAGCTCACTACCATCGAAGGTTTAGTAGTGTTTTTACCGTCATTTTGTAGCCTCACCGCTAGATATAAAGAAATCGTCGTTCATAATCAAACCACATGCAGAGCAGTAATTGCCTCTACATTCAAAGACCCGCTCACATCACGCCGTATAATGACAAAAATAGTCCAAAAAATGCCTCCGCATATGAGATATTTTTTCATGAGTTCGCGCGCTCGCATCCAGCTAAATTACGAAATAAAAGATTAACTTAAAAGATCAATAAACTTAATAAATGATCTCAATAATTGTTGTATTACCGACACAATGGAGCGGCGTCGTGAAACGTCATTAAGGCGCGAACATCATTAATTTTATTCGCGGCTTTCTGACGTAGAAGCAATGGCGTCTGTCAGATTTGAAAAGCGGTACTGCCGCCACCTGTTGGTAGCGCGGTGAATTAGACATTGAACCCTGCTGTGTTCCACTTGATACTGCCACCGGAATGACTCGCTCAAAATCGCCTTTGAAACGCACTAACAAACGAACTCTCTAATTAAAAACTTGGTTTTAATTGTCATTGCAAAATTAATAGATATGCCTATCTAATATCAATTCTATTATTGTTTTTTTTGTGCCTTTAAAAATAGATTAGGTACTATATTTTTTCTAATCTTATTCTCTGCTATATTATTTTTTTATTTCAAATTTGTGATAAGCTAGAAAAAATAGAACCAATAAATGACCGAAATGGTAATAATTTTTTCTTCTTTTTTATTTTTTTTTCCAAAAATGATTATAACTTAAGATTTAACAAAGCTTTGGCGCCATCGTGAATGAAGATGGTCGTAATTTTTTCACCATTATTGAATTTAGTGTAAATTATGAATAAAAATTAGTTAATTTAGGTGGAAATTAGTTAAATTTTGTTCAGTGAGAATGCACAAATGAAATAATCATGAAGAAATTAGTGTATCGTGAATTTCCTCGCTGCCGCCAAGTCTCCCCAAAGTGAGCATGTGTAAAGTTACCACCACTTTACTCAAGACCCTGACGTGACTTTGTAAATAGTGACTAATGACTGTATAAGAATAATTAATACGAAAGACGTGGCAGCCTCTTTAACTTAAAAAAATTTACTTAGATTTAACAACATTTGCCAAACTACGTAGCAGTTTGTCGGCAGTAGTTTTCGTTTATCACTTAACAATTACATTTATAAAGATTTATGATGCGGAAAAAGCCTCGTGTGGAAGCTAATGTGTTATATTATGAGTTCTTATGCGCTAGAATGGATCTACCTCATATTAAAAACAATACTTTAAAGAGGAAGGACTTTGAAGACCTACAATCAGTTTGGCGCAACTTTTAAATCAAAAAACAAAAAAAAAAGTAAGTTTGCTCTGTTTTTTATTCGCCTAAATCATATGACACTAGTAGCCTTATATCTGAATGCCTTTAGACTTACTTTTAAATTATACTGGTTATACTTTTTCAAGTAAACTTTATACAAATTCGAGTTTGCTACGTATCTATGGAAGTCCCGCCTCTTATTACGTAGTATTTATATACTCTTTGCTTACAATCATCATGTAGACTGTAGAGGGTTTCTACTAAAATGGCTTGAAAATGTTCATTTTTCCTAAGGCCTTAAATTATCGTTACGTAAAATTTATATTGGGTACAGGACAAGATATAATAGGTACAATAATTACTTGTCTGTTGTATATAATGTCTGCACAAATAGCTTCAAACATATTTTTTTCAGGGAATCAGAATAACATAAAGTTAAAGACTACTACTGGAGGTTACACTCATAACAAAAAATTGATGGTATTTCCAAATATTGCTTACTCTCTTTAATGTACCGGCCTCTCTCATTTCGTCTTTCTTATTTGACTTCTGAAAGAGAGTCCAGTAATTATACATACATATAACAAAATTTGAAAATGACATCAGTTCTTTGTTAAATTTGTTACCTCCAATTGTAGTCCGTAGCATCATGCGAAATAACCTATTCATGATATGATATTCATGTCGTTCTTCAAATGGGATTAAAAGTAGCCTATATGTTAATCCAGGTCACAATCTATCTGTGTTCCAAATTTCAGATAAATCCGTTTAGTCATTCGAGCGTGAAAGTGTAACAAACATACATACATACTTACAAACTTTCGCATTTATAATATTAATAGGATGAAGCGGGATAAAAAGATTTTCAGTGATACTGTTTGAAGATAAAGGTTGGATATAAAAGAACAATAAATATTTACTGATTAGTGTTTAGTTTCACCTTCAGCGAAAATTTCCCTAATATTAGCCGACAAAGTGGAATGTATTCCAAAAAATGGGCTGCCAAAAAACTTGAACGGCCTCTTCGAATTAGATTTCTTTGGTAGCTGATTGTGTTTTATCAAATTAAAGTTATTCCGCCCGCGGCTGCCAGCCATGATTGATAATGTTTGATGTGATACCGTTCCCACTAGTTTTACAGAATAAACTGTTTGGATTTATACTAATACCGGTCATTTGTCTTATATGTTGCTTTATGCGAAGGTGAAGATATGGCAACATTTTAAACATTTATACAGGATACTCACAGTTTTATTTCATTTTTAACAGACTTCAAAAGAGTCAAGTCAAGAAAACATATTATTCTATGTATGTTAATTAATTTCTCCCTGATTTCTGAACTGATTTCAAAAATTCTTTTTTAGTTGAAAGAGCAATATAAATATCCTTGGGCAAGTTTCACAAATTTAATTTAACCCCAAAATAAGCAAATTATATGCTTGTTGTGTTAGTCAACGCTTTTAATACATAGAATTACTTAAATAGATGCCAGAATAAATTTAGTAACAACCCAGACCTGGAAATTTAGATATCTAAATGATCTTCACACAAATGCCTGCCTCTGTCGTCAATCAAACCCGAGCCTCGAAGTTGGTTAGTGTAGTTAGACGTGTACTCTAGCCCCTCTTCCAACAAGGCGAGGTTATAATTATTATAATTCAATTTATGAAACTCCCCCACGGATATTTTGGTATATTTATATTTATTTTTAATAGCAATTTGTGAAGCAAACATAAAACACATCATTTGACAGCTATTTGATGTACACTTTTCTATTTTGAGTTGGCCACTGAAATACATAATCTATACACTGAAATACCCCCTGGTCCGAAGGATAGTGTGTCCAGTAGACTTACACAATAGACCTCACATCAAGTGCACAGGACGGCGATGCACCTATAACATCAATGGTGTCTACATGCCATAGTTATCTCTTACCATTAGAAGAGCCATGTGCTTTTTCCTTTTTTTTTTTTGTATAATTTATCGAATGAAAAAGTTATTAGATAGGTACTGTTACTTGCCAAGCCTTGTCTTATTTATACAGTTGCCCGCGTGGTTAATGATTTTTTCGGAATAAAAACTTTCCTATGTGTTAATCATAGTTAAACAAATTTCATGAAAATCGGTTTTTCAGTTTTTGCGTGAAGGATTAACAAAAAACAAGCATACAAACTTTCGCATTTACAATATTAATGATATGGGAATGCTTAATTGTATTATGTAACTGGCAATATCAAATCGTGATTGCTTAATTGTATTATGTAACTGGCAATATCAAATCGTGATTGCTTAATTAATTTTGCTATAGCAGTAAATCGTTTTTGAATGCTGACTACCTATCTAACCCTCTCAAAGTCGTATACATCACTTACATAGAAATAATCAGTAAGCGATAGAGTTGAGCGACTTCATACCCGTACTGGGATTACTAGAACCATTAAAAAATAAGATTTTTTTTATTTCATTTTATATTTATGATACATAAGTGTCAACATGGCTTCAGGAATATGCAAGACAGTGGATTGCCCTAACCGGGCTAGTTGCAGCACTCAAGCACCAGTACTCGTCGGTAATGGCTTATTTAACCGGTGCTCGCCTTTTACGACCTGACTTTTTTTATGATATTGGAAGGCAAACAAGCAAACGGATTTCCTGATGGTAAGAAATTCACGCTACCTAGAGACACGGCGGTAATGGTGCGTTGCCAATTTAAGGCCGGGATGTTAGACCTCGAGCAAAAGTAAATGTACCGGCTACCTTATCCTCCAAACCGGAACATGTTTACGGCAAGTGCTGACGTTATGGCGGGAGGAATAGATAAGACGGTGGTATCAATCCGGGCGAGTCGCTGTGAAGCTCTACCATCTAGTCAGATTGCACGGTGTTATTGACAGTAAGCCTATGTAAAAAATATCTTAGTTTCCTGTTTATAAATGACTTTGTGACAGGCTCTTTAAAAGAACCCACTACTTATTAACCCTGCAGCTCGTAACAGACAGGAGACATCAAAGGCCAGTACCGTAATAAATAGACTCTACTACGGCTCGCTTATATTGGTACATAATACCACCTTAAATATTCCTACCGCCATAATAATTATCGTGTTACGTTTTACATACCCGCCGTTCTTCTCCGCCAGGCGGCGCTACCATGGTTGTAGGTCGATTGTACGAAATGACAAAAACAAAATGAAATACCTAACTATCTATATATTAATACGTGATGCCAAAACTTTGGACCCCTTTTTACGAAAATTGCGCAGACGCAGGAACATAAAATTTGGCACACTTATAGTTTATGTGTAAGTACAAGAAGTGAAGAACGCTAAGATTTTTCAATAATAATGCTTATAAACTACAATAAATTAATAAAGAAAACATTACCCACACTACCATGCATTTGACATACACAACCAAATATATTGATGTTGAAGATAAAAGATCACAGATGGCGCACTAACTATTCAGGAAACAAAGTAGTTGGTTTGAAGAAATGGAGATGGCGTTCTTATCAACAAGATATTAAAATTTTTATATTAAAATATTAAAATGGTCGGATTTCGACCAATGGGCGACCACTACTTTTAACAAATACTTAAATGACTATGCAATGACAACTAATGTGTTTTGCAACCTAACCAGCGCCATCTACTTTAAACTTTCCGTATTACCTCCCATCTATCTCTGTGGTCTAGCAGTCCGATATTAGAAATAATATCACGAATTCCGGGGTTCGACCTCGGATCAGCAAATTAAAGAAAATGTGGTTGCCCTCTTCCTACCTGCATAAATCTTCAAGGATACGGCCGTGAAGGTACCTAAGATTTCGTACTTGCAGCGTACAATCATGGCAACGTGAGAATAAAACATTTACTGTCAAAAATATCTCCATTAACATGTAATTACTAAAAAAAAATATCTTCACGCCCATATCCCTGAAGACGTAGACAGAGGCACATCCAGGGCACCCACGACTAGTCACATTTCTAATCCCGAGCAACATTTTGTTTTATTAGAAAATTGGAAAAACTCAATTTACTTTTTGTTTCCCGACCCGGGACCTAACCTACTACCTATTTACTAACCTAATACATAATTATCAAACTAGACCACTGGCGGTAGAGTGCTTAAAAATTCTTCCGAACAAGTATCCAACGGCTTACCAACTCTGTCCCAAAACAACAGTTCCATATTCCAGTCGGAGGGAAGGAAGCCGGCAGGCTTGCACATTAGGCCTGGAAATTGGAATACCAATATAGATTATCTCTAACCATCAAAGAAATCGTGTGTTTGTTCGCTGTATTATTACGTTAATTAAAATAGCTACGTTAATTAACATTGACTTCTAAAGTAAAAATTATGAAGATTTAATATTAATTATATACTACCTATTACTTATATGTGCTATTAACTAATAGATTTGAAGTCGGTGCCAAGCCTTAAACTAATAATTATATTATATCTTTATTATTTTTTGCTTTTTAGTTTTGAAGTCGGCTTTTAGTAGGTAACGTAGTGCTGATGTTTAAATTTAATAAAAATAATCATCGGAATAGGTGAAAATAGGTAAAACATGCTCATAAAATAAAAACGAATGGGCCTGCCTGCATCAAATTTTATGGGACCAATTCGAAACTATTCCCCATCAAACAAAAAAGAATTACGTAAATCGGTCCAGAAACCACGGAGAAATCAGTATACATACATAAAAAAAAACCTCCTCCTTTTTTTTAAACTCGGTTAAAAAAGTTAAGTCGGACATAAGGCGCTCTACTGTATTTAATAGCCTAGTATTTTTAAACGACTCGAAAAAGAGGAAGTGCTCAAATCCGCTGTATGTTTTTTTTTTGTATGTTTGTTACGCGATTGCTCACGAATCACAGGCCGATTTTGATGATTGTTTTTTTTGAAAAAGTAGGTCCCGATTCCGAAGTAGTTCTATAATGATTTTATTATGATCTAACTAATGGTTTTTGTATTTGATATTTTCCATCGTCGGCGCTTGGTAAAACTTCCAAATATTTATATTTTCAAACAAATAAACACTACAAGTACAAGTGTTTATTTGTTTAAAAATATGAATAATGGTTTTTGAATCAAGTTTCCTACTCGCAGGATGTTGATAAAATGTATATGAGACCATCTGGGAATGCTGTCTTTCAAAAAAAAAATAATTAAATCACAACGTGTTACTAAATGAAATAGTTGGAGTACATTTTTGAAGTTTTGGGCCTTAGGAACGTAGAGTACTAGATCTTTAGAGTCATCTGACCTACCCTATGCATACTGTTCCGTGTCATCAACACTCAAGGTGGTCGGTCCATTACTCTTTTCATGCAAACACACCAGGAGAGTTTTATACATTAAGTGTACTTTAAACATATTTTTTAATAGAATGGAATAGAATAACTCTTTATTGTGCACCAAAGAACATAAAAAGTAGATATTAACATCCCCAAATATTCCTGGACAAATAGCACAAATTGAATCTAACCCCAAAGTAAGCAAATAATATGCTTGTGTTATGGGTGTTAGTCAACGATACTAATAC
>NJDC01058124.1:200479-218649 GCA_002245475.1 Calephelis virginiensis
GCGTTCCGATCCGGTGGTAGTTTTTAGAATTATATAGACGCGTTACAAGAATCTGTATATGGATCTACGTAATAAAAGCTATTTTGAATTTGAATTTGAATTTGAATAATAGGCCTTGAAACCTAGCTGCTGGACATATGTCTATGGTGTGCATTTTTTTCTCCATAAAAAGCTCTACTGAGCATCTTTTTCGACATGACAATCTAGTCTATAGACTAATGAGTGATTCTTATTTCTCATAATCTTCTAAGCTACAGTCTCTAAGTATAAGTCCATCAACTTTTACTTAGTGTCTCTAAACTTAAGTTCCATTGGTATCTTAAACTTAGAACACTGTCACTTGAATTTGGCACTAGCACTTTGTGAATCTACACAACACTATACTAGTTCATATGGTTTTGTCCTTTTCAGCCTTCTCGTTGTACCTGTGATATCAAGGAGCTGGATTGCCTCGATGTTCACATAATGGTGAAGTCTATGGTGATGAGCTTCTGTTCTTTTTTTTATAACGTCACTGACAAACTCCACATTTAGGTCCCGATGGAGGTCATCATTTCTTATATACCAGGGTGCACTTGCAATGTCTCTAAGCACTTTGTTTTGAAACCTTTGTATACACTGTATATCTTTTTGGTACATCTCCATAACTGTATACCATCAGTCCATATCGGTCTTAGGACTTGTTATGTATCAATACTTTGTTTTGGATTGTTAATTTCGAATGTCTGTCAATAAGCCAACACATATTTCTATAACGTATGCCTAATTCTTCTCGTTTCTTTTTTACATGAGCTTCCCAGCGTAGCTTTGTATCGAGTGTTATACCCAGGCCATTCTTACCATCACAAGAGCTGTGTGATTATTCGCTGCCTTATCTTACAAAAAACAATTAAATAATCAATTTATTAACTACATTTATACATCCTACACTATATTGTGTATATTATAGTGTGGAAAGTACAACTGTATTTAATAAATACAGTTTTCACAACTTTAATTTGTTTCTAGATTGGAATTCCACCAAACACCGACTATAAGAAGTATTACTATTATGTAATAAATTTATGTTTGTAATAGTAGACGACTTTAATAGAAAAACACAATTTAATGCAAAACTAAGTTAAAACTGGGACTAAGTTAAAGCTTACTGCAAAACTAAGTTAAAGTTGAGGTAGAGATCATTGTTCACTACACAAAATGCTTATTCCGATCGAAATCAAATAACCAAAAAGCTTTGTATCTACATTTTAACCCTTGACAAAGGAGGAAGTTATAACTTTGAGGTTTGTGCGAAGGTATGTGTGCGTCAGTGTGTATGTGTGTGTCTGTGGCATCATAGCTATTGAATGAATAGACCAATTTCGTTAAATGTGTTTGTTTAAAACTTGTGGCTTTTAACTTAATATTTTTTTAACTTTGTTTTACATACTGCATCAACGTTTTGACTGCGTAGTATCCTATGCTAATACTGTACTATATGTATATCTGTGACTATATACCGTTGTGAGAGGTTTCACTCCCACAATTTTGTTGTTTGTGTTTTCGCTTTGCACGGTTTTTTTTCTCGCCTAAGTATATTAAAAATAAACTTCACTTTAATTTAAATGGCAAGGGCTACTTTGTATGCTGACAAATTTTTCATTATTATCTAATTTTGCTGTTACGTGGTTTCTTCAAGTGTGTGAAATTTTGTATTATATATTCATAATTATTTCTTAGTTTTGTTTATTAACAAAAATGTTTTTTTTTTTTTGTTTTATTTTACATAGACCATACAAAGAGTGCTTGTGACGCGTCTATATAATTCTTATCTAAATTGCTCATTCAATTTATATGAACAAATTAGGGAATCATGCCTTTCTTAATGCCGAAAAATCTCACTCGACTAAGGTAAAGATGCCACCGTTTTTCCTAAAACCCTGACATGACAGACTATAGCGACTTATGAATAAATTTGAATAATTTAAGAAATCGAACGATACTTTACTAATGGCAGATGCTAGCGCCCATGCCAAAAATTTAAAAGAAGTAACACTTTTGAATGTAAAATTTATTGCAGCTAAACTCGACCTCGCAGAGTTTCACCGATACCCAATGCGTCTGAAGATTATCGAAAACCAATATTTAGGTATGATGGACTGCCACGAAAAGTTTGTGTTTATACTTGGTAAGCAACCCCCAAATGGAAAGGAGGTGGATGACCGCCTAAAGAAGATGATAGAAGCCTATTGGCCAGAGGATCATTAAAATCGCTTAAAAAATATCATTCAATGCTTGCATAAATTTAAGGTTAGGTGTAGTAGATTTTAAATTATTGACTCATAAATAAACGTTTATAAATTCGACATGCTTTTTGTTTTATGACCGAATTGCAATTGCGAGGTACCTTATACACACCTAACATTGCGCGAAAATTACTACAGTAAAAAATATTGTTAAATATTATTATCTCTAAATGAATTACATAAATTAATCCCAGAAGTAAGCAAATTATTAACTTGTAAAAACGTGCCAATAAACGATAGTAATACATGGAAATCATAATATTATATGCTTTGGTATATAAAATATGTTCACGTCCGTATCCCCGTAAGGTACAACCAGATCACCCACTACTACTGCTTACTGGCGGAAGACACTAAGTCCTACAACGTGATAAGTGGCAAACTTATCGCCAGCCTGGACAAAGTAGTTTTTATTAAAAAAATATTTAAAAATTAAAGATTATCGCCTCTGTGGTCTAGCGGTTCAGTTGTTGAACTTGATTGCATGAGGTCCTGGGTTCGAATCCCGGGTCGGGCAACAAAACGAAAATTGTTTTTTTCTAAATTTCTAATAAAAAAAAAGTTGCTCGGGATTGGATATGTGCCCGGTTGTCAATAGGCTTGCCACCTATCACATTGTGGGACTTAGTGTCTTCGGCTAGTCGTGGGTACCCTGGTTGTATCTTTGCCTACCTCTTCGGCGATATAGGCGTGAAGATTCTTATACTTTTTTTTACTAAAAATTAAAAAGATACAATTTTTTTTATTGCTCGGACTCGGGACCACACAAAGTCTACTTTCACTCTTCTGGCACATAAATGCCACGGGTAAGTTACGGGTATACTAGTATTTTTGTGGATAAAAACCAAAAACTTTTACATAAACATCCAGAAATACAGCCTTAGCCACTGATATGTTTTTCTATATTTGTTTTCGGGAATCGAATCTGAACTTCTTCAATGATGTGCCTATACCTGCGTAGGCGCACATCTTCAAACCCGAAGAGGTAGGCAGAGGCACAACCAGGGCACCCACGACTAACAAATCCCGAGCAACATTTTTTTTATTACAAAATTAGAAAAACCTAATTTCCTTTTTGTTGCCCGACCCGGGATTCGAACCCGGGACCTCATGCAGTCAAGTCCAACAACTGAACCGCTACACCACAGAGGCGATTATAAATAACAATGAATTAAGTACCAATAAGTGTAATTACTTGTTGATAATTCAAAGCGATAATAATATAAAGATTCACCTTCCAATATGTGTACAACAACAAGTTCAAGTAAAAGCCCAACACAAGGATATTATGCTATGATCCTACACAATGTTCAATGACTTATTAAGTATACATCCATATTTAATGTCAGTTAAGTAAGTAGTTTGTTACCTGGGCATTGGACAATAAATACAAACATTACTTTTATAGACAAACATTGTGTTCAGTGTATCTAAATCATCACCATATTTTCATCATCATTTTTTGTGTTAGTTTTGCCAGGATATTCATATAAAAGAACAACTTGGAAAATTGCAAAGAAAATGGGAAAAATAATGCTGTAATCCATGCAAATCGTCGCTGTATTTTGTTATGTAAAGCGATGCGTTAGCCGGGTCGGCTAGTTATTTTATAAAATACGGTTTTTAAACAAATATTTATACTTATTTATTTTAATTAAATAAATAAGTAATGCCAACTTCGCAAAGTGATGTACCCAGCGCCATCTATTAGACTGTGTTCAAACTGTAAGATGGTAGAGTCATAAGAATAATCTCTTGGACATAATTCTTACATATTGCTAATTCCCACCGCCAAAACCCTGTTTATAAGTTCTTTCCGCCTGATATTATTTCTGCTACTATAAAGGAGTTTCCTGTTGTATTTTTATACAAGAAATATAAACTCGACGTTGTCAGTGTATTTTTAGTTTATGCTCAGAATAGTGTACTGATTTTAACAAAACATTTTAATAATATACATACTTTAAATATTTCAAATGCTAATGATACAAATATTAATTGAAAAAAAATTGTTTAAAATTCATCTCATTTCGAAATCAACTGCACATATTTTTGGCACTGAGGCATATCTCTTATAATATTGTACATTTAAGAAAACCAGTACCTAATAACTACAAAAATAAACCACAACAATGGCAAAACATTTAAGATAATGATTGTAGAAGTAACGTACTACTCACTCACTCATGGTAGAATGCTGAGCAGGAACAACCCGGGTAGGGATCCACCGCCTTACCTATTCCTGTCGACATGATGACTCTGCCATATTCCGACCTACCGGTAGCGACGCATAAGTCGTATCTATGGTGTCAATAGGCCAGGGTTATCTAATACCATCACGAGGGTCGTGCGCTTGTTTGCTGACCTCTCACATAAAAAACTATAAACAATATACATATTATACTAGTATTTAGAAAAGACATGAGGACTGCATTATAAAAAAGGATCTCCGTTTGGCAACCACAACACATAGTTTTAGCTGTGCAGTTTTATAATAGTTACATGTTTTTAAGGCTCTACTGCTATTAAGGAAAAATCAGTAATAATAACTACCGACATAGTTCACAATAATGACAAAACATTGTAATAAGTATTGCAGTAAATTATATCTAACCAGTATATTGTACATAATATATTATTTATAGTACAAACTATATATACACTATATTATTTATAGTATACCTATACTATAAATAATTTATTAGGTACACTAGAAAGAATAGGATTGAAAGAAAGTGTTGGTGTAAAAATGAGAAAGGGCATGTTCGGCTGGTTCGGACATGTAGAAAGAATGACAGATGAAAGATTGACAAATCAGATCTAGGGTAACCGAGAAGACCTAGGTTGACATTCCACGATCAAATAGCTCGGGTACTATCCGAGGGTGGTAGATTCTCCAAAACCGGCGTGTTTGTATGAGAAGGATAATGAATGTGAAGGAAGCAAGGCAAGTCTGCCAGGACCGTTAGGTTTGGTACTCGATGCCCTCTGCTTATCTCGTAAGAGACTTGGTGTGAAGATATGTATATGTATGGTTGTATGTAGGTATACTAGTATTTTAGAAAAGGCATGCAGTATAAAAAGCCCTTTGACAACCACTAGACGTATTTTTGGCTGTGCTGTTTTATAATAAGCACATGTCTCGTAAACTCTAATGTGTTTAGGAAAAATCAATACTAACAACTACAGAAGTGAACCACAATAATTGCACCAGTTCCGGTGTACAAGATAAATACAAATATCAAATAATCATAAAATCAAGTGAACCATTACTTTCCACCCCATCGCCACAGCCCCTGCGCCAACCGCACCACTCAAATTAAGTGTGGCTCGATCAACAGTCATTTTCGGTAACAATTAACCACACATTTGAGTGAAAAGTCAACCACCCACTCCAATTGATTTATTGTGTCCTACGAGTTCTGCCATTGTATGGCAAACTTTTATTGTATATTACACGGAGTATAAGTTTAATGGAAGAGCCATTGAAAGAAAGCGTAGTACAAAGTAGTCGGCCTAACTTTAGTGTTTCATATAATATTTTAACCCTTTAGAATCTAGCCTAGAACTTTATTACTCACAGTACTTAAAATACTAGCCTTATATACAGATAGCCTTATATATGTATAGACAGTATGTACGTAATAGACAACGATGTACCATTAACATATTTTTGATTAGAGGCTATGTTGTATTTTATCATTCTTCATTTTTGTTACATAAAATATCAGGAAATATTACATATTAAACATAAAAAAAATTTTGGGAGCGTACTTTTTTCCTAGCAATAAAAGCCTTTCTGTTTGGAAATTAAATTTTAATGTATGTAATTCACTTTTTTTATACATGTTTTATTAAAGGTGTGCTTCCGGTGTCTAGAGACAGATTTATGCTGCGTTTTTTTAAATACAAAAAAAATTATCTTTACACCTGCTTCCCCGAAGATGTAGGTAGAGTTACGACCAGGACATCTACAACTAGGCGAAAACACTAAGTTCCATAATGTGGCATACATATCGCCAACCGGACACATATCTAATTCCGGGCAACGTTATTTTTATTAGAAAATTGAGAAAACACATTTTCTTTTAGTTGCCCGTTTAGGTAATTAATCCTGCAACCTCATGAAACCTAGTCTACAACCAAATCCTTAGACACAATGGCGACACGTACAAAAGTAAACTAAAAGTAAAATCAAAGATCACATAACTTTTTGTGAAATCAGCCAGTAGCAGAAATAGTATGTCAATTTAAACATAGCCGCAAGTTTAGCAAGCCGCTACTCTAAAGCTTCATCCAAGAGCATAAAAAAACTACTTACCCATTTTACGGGTTACATAGGACAATATTTGAGTGACATCAAATGATGTCACTTCCAGTAACACATACACTAGTGTACTTTGACGTGTGCCGTGAAGGGTGCAACGCTGTTCATTTGTCTAAACGCAGTAGCGTTTTGAAGTACCCTCCAGTGGGGCTGGGAAAGTGTTGCACTTTACAAAAAGTTAAAACGATTCTCGAGCACTCGGCTGTTCTCTAACTATTTCATAACCACTCTCTGCCGCTTTGTTTAATGTCATTGAACATTTTACTATTCGCTGTTATAATTTAATAAAATAAAAGAATCGATAACTACATAATCACTGTAATTTTCATCCCCCGCAATCTTTTTATTTTAAATGAAGAAACACTTTTATTGTTCTTTTTTTTTCAGTTATTATATAAATAGCCTCGGGTGGAGGCCTACACCCGCGAAGGGGTTCTTGAAAAACAAACCAAAAAAATAGATTGAATCTACATGTTTAGCATATATTTTGTATAAATAAGTTTCTTGCAATAAATAAAGGCTTTTTGATTTATTTATATAAATAGCCTACTAATTTCATTTTTTACGTCATCAGAATTAAACCTCATTAGCCTCTGCAATTGGTTTTTTGCTCTACTTTTTTTTTTGTCAGCTGGCGCTACATTTGATTGTCACCTCTCTGATGGTCAGCTTACTGTGGTAGAGTATTTGAGGCGAGCATATATATTACATGTGTCATTACCACTGACTACTGGTGTTAGGGTAGTGTGCAGCAATTTGAGTTGAGATCCATAGCCTTGCCTATTCCTGGGGCCATAATGACAGATTCATGATCCGGTCGGAAGGGTAATCGGTAGGACCGATAGACTGGCAACATATAGCTTAACATACTAGCCACAGGACAGCGACGCACCTATAATATCTATGGTATCTATAGATCCATCTGTTTGTTCTCTGTCTAATCCTAAATAAAAAGAAAAAAAATAACTACCGCAAATAGATTCTAACTATTTTATTTGTATTATCCTGGAGCATTAAACGATTAAAGGTGAATCCCACCCTGTTCAACAGTGGAACAGTCCTAGATTCATGTCTAATTCGAAATCCCATGTTAAAAAAATCTGGTATGTCAGAAAAATTGTGAAAGAAGGATAAATGCGGTCGAAATGAGAGCGCTTCGGAAAATCTGTGGTGTAACGCTCGCTGACCGCATTCGTAACAGTGAGATCCGAGAAAGAGTGGGATTGAAAGAAAGTGTCGGTGTTAAAATGCGAAAGGGCCATGCTCCGATGGTTTGGTCATGTGGAAAGAATGACAAATGAAAAATTGACAAAGCAGATATACAATGCGAATGTGGATGGGATATAGGTACCCGGGGTGACCAAGGTTGATGTTCTACGATCAGATTACTTGGATATTATCCAAGGGCGGTGTCAAGAGTCTCCGATACCGGCGTGTTTGTATGAAAAGGGTAACGAATGTGAAGGAAACCAGACATATTAGTTAGGGTCGTGAGGGTTGGCACTCGATACTCTCTGCCTACTACGTGAGCGACTTCGCGTGAAAATACGTATGTATTTAGTTAAAAGAAATCACTCGATAGTTCCTGTAGATATGACAATATTTCAATGTAATCACTTTGTAAGTTTTTCCATTACCATTTCAAGAAAATCATTATATGAAATGCTATACAATTATAAAAAAAAGTCCAAATGAGTATTAAAAGTTAAAATTACAGTACTAGCCAAAGTAGCACTGATATAAATCTGAACGATAAACTCGAGGTTGGAGTCATTTTCGGTTATTTCGAGACATTCGATCGAAAGTTTTACAATTAGATCGAGTTGTGGCAATGATCATTAACGACGTATAATTTTAAAGTTTTACATCGATAGTACACAAATGAGGTATTAATAAGTATTTAAGTTTGTGAACTGTACTTTATAAGTTAGAAATAAGTATCTACTTAGAAAGTTAAAAGAAATGTGTACTAAAATAGAACACTAAAGTACTGCTTCCCTGTCTTAACTATAATATTAAGCGCAGTAACAACAAAAAAACCAACTTCCCCGTGTTGGTCCGGGCTCCTTTGCAGAATAGACCATCTGCCTTCTTGCCTTGCCAGGCAGCTCGTAAAAGGCGAGCATATGCTTACCGTCACTAACACCTTGACATCTGACTAGGTGGTAGAGTTTCGTAGCGACTCACCCGGATCGATACCAACGCTTCACCTATTCCTGTCGCCATAACATCAGTGCTTGTCGTTGACGTGTTCCGGTTCGGAGGGAAAGGTAGCCGGTAAACTTACTCTTGCTCGAGGCCTAACATCCCGGCCTCAAGTTGGCAACGCACTATTACCACCTTTGCTGTCTCTGGGCGGCGTAAATTTCTTACCATCAGGAAATCCGTCTGCTTGATTGCCTTCCAATATCATAAAAAAATACCGAGCAGTAAAACTTTAATCATAAATTGAATACCAAACAAAAAGTAGAACAATTGTCCGTCTTTTGACGAGATTAGTCGACATTAACAGCGTAACTGGTCTGTAATTATTCATACCTCCGACTTCGTATGTTAATTGCCGGGGAAATTCAAAATGTGCGTAATGAGTGAGGGTGACTTTCTGACTTGTGGGAACTCGCCTATTGCCAATTATATTAGACAACTGTTTAATTATATCGACCCAGTGTTGCCAACGATACGATTTAAATCGTATTTATACGATTTTTTGATTTTCGTAACGATGAACGGTCGTGAATCGTCAATGATTTACATAACAATAATCATTAAATTAAAAATGTTTAATGATCTCAACACGACGTGTCCGTAATTTAGCTTCGAACTAAGATGAAATCGGTCCATTCTTTTACTTTACGAAGCGACAGATACAAACTTATTTAGGCACTCTCTTTTTAAGGTCATGGATTAAAATCGCCCGGTGGCCGATAACAAAATAATTAAAAGGTAATTAAATAAGTTACTTGTAGTAGTATAAGTAGTATCTTCACGCCCATTACCCCGAAGAGGTAGGCAGAGGCACAACCAGGGCACCCACGACCAGCCGAAGATACCAAGTCCCACAATGTGATAGGTGGCAAGCTCATCGCCAACCGGGCACATATCCCATCCCGAGCAACATTTTTCTTTTTTTTTAGAAAATTTGGAAAAACCCAATTTTCTTTTTTTTGTTGCCCGACCCGGGATTCAATTTAAACCCGGGACCTCATGCAGTCAAGTCCAACAACCGAATCGCTAGACCACAGAGGCGATAAGTTACTTGTGATTTAATAAAGCTAACTACCAATAAACATCTTCAATGTTTACTTAACAAGCTGTGGCTATTAAAAACTACTAATATATAAAGACATATACATCATACACATGCAATCGCTATTATTAACCAACTTGATAAAAGGAGGAGGTTCAATTCGGTCGGTATTTTTTATGTGTGTAGTATGTACATCAAACAGTTTTTTTACTTTTAAAACCTCGAAAAACATGTTTTTTTCCAACCCTGAGAGTGTCCCAACTCCAAAGGCAAAGGCAAGGAAAATTTATATCAACTTACTTAATTACTTATTTTAATCATATCATTATTAAATATTTGTATTTCTTTAAATGTAAGAAATATTTACTTCTTTATTGTTTCAATATTGCATATATTAAAATTTTATAAATATAAAGGTAAAATTCTTAAAAAATATCTAGTTATCTTTTGAACTAAGTTATTCAAGATATTGGTGGTAATTCTGCTGTGCAAACTAGACTCATTTTAAATGCAAGCTATCTTTTTAAAATGAAACAAAAACAAAAGAGATGAAACGTTTTAGACATGTCAGATTAGTCCGAGTCAAATTGTGATGTTTTTAATCAACTTTTAACGAGTAATAGATTAAATGTTTGTAGAAATGTCGTGTACGGTCTAATTTAACAGCACTGCAAGTGTTTTGTCTCTTTCTGTTACTTTCGTTGAAAGAAGACAGCAATAACTTTCAATTAGTTTAGTGAGTGCGCAACAAAATTACAACCATTGTCTAGGTATACAACCTACCTACCTACATTTCAAAATCTAATCCTGTTTTTGCAAGTTTAGTGATAGGTGAAAAGCCTATTGCCAACCGGGCACATATCCAATCCCGGGCATCGGTTTTTTGTTAGAAAATTGAGAATATACATTTTCTATTTTTTGGCCCAACCCGGGGATTAAACCCGGGACCTCAAGAAGTCAAGTCCGACGCCGGACCGCTAGATAGACCACAGAGGCTAGAGAGTTTGATTTTCTATAATTTTTAATGACACTCTATCAAATGTACATAAGATGAGTTCGAGCACAACTTGACGCTATTATAGAGCTAGCTAAATTAAAGTCTTAACCTATAGTTCATAGCGCTTATTAAAGTTTTATTAAAATTTTAATGCGAACTAGTTTTTATAAAATGATTGATGACATACGATTTTTCCTAATATTTCCATTAGTTAAAAAAAAGTTGGCAACCGTGTATCGACCTCCAGTTTTGTTATACTATTAGAAGTCCTTACAATTGTCGCTACAGATTATAATTAGATTGATATCATTTGACTTTTCTAGCATATTTTTTATTTGACAAGTTATTAAATTAATGGTATACATCAATTACTTAAAAACGTATAAAGTTAGGTTTTATTTTTTCTCTATTTGTATTTGTCTAACTGATAGCGCTAATGGAATTTCTAGGCACAAAATATGGTGCCTAATTAGGACATAACATTAAATAATCTGGAGCCATAAAAAAATGTATTGATTAAGATCCTATTACTTTATGTATTTTTATTGTTAAAAATATGTTTTAATGTGCTTTTATAGAATATTCCTAATTTAATTGAAGTAAAAAAAATATATATCTTCACGCCTATATCTCCGAAGAGGTAGGCAGAGGCACAACCAGGGCACCCACGACTAGACAATGTGATAGGTGGCAAGCCTATCGCCAACCGGGCACGTATCCTATCCCGAGCAACATTTTTTTATTAGAAATTCGGAAAAACCCAATTGTCTTTTTGTTGCCCTACCTGGGATTCCAACCTCATGCAGTCAAATCCAACTACTGAACCGCTACACCACAGAAGCGAAAATTAATTAATTGAAATACTTCCATAAAATTATAAATAAGTAGCTATATTTCAGGTAGCGCGTCAAACTTAGGTAAACCATATTTCACCTGATAGTCATAATATAACATTAAATTAAAAATTTAAAAGACCCCCCACACATGAACTTAACTTCCCTTTAAAAAGTAAAAACTTTTCTGACATTCGGTTGATCTCCCCACTTTCACCCCCCACAACTTTTGAACGGTTCAACCCATTTTCATCAAACATGTTTAAAAACAATTGCACATAAGTTACCTTTAATACAAAAAGAAATTAAATTGAAATCACTGCACCCGTTCAGGAGTTATGATGTCACAGACAGACAGACAGACACGTCAAACTTATAACACCCCTCTTTTTGCGTCGGGAGTTAAAACAAAGTCGCTTTCTCTGTCCCTATGTCCCTTTGTATATGCTTAAATCTTTAAAACTACTCAACGGATTTTGGTGCGTTTTTTTAACAGATAAAGTGATTGCAGAGGAAGGTTCATATGTATGTTTCATAACTGTGCGAAGCCGGGGCGGGCCGATAGTATATTATAAAGTGTAAGTCCGTCTGTCTTTTTATTACCATTTAACGGCTAAACTGCTATACCACCATAATTATGGCCTACTCAGCCGTATAGACCGAGAACTTTGACCAAAAACCGGTACTAATCCGGTACTTAAAAAAACCATATCTCTGAAAGTCTGGGATTTCAGCAATCGTTTTTAAGGTAGTAGTCCATATATGTAAATATGTTTAGAAATAAAAATAATTTGCTAATATTACAGACTTTAGTCAGAAAAAAATGAGTTTTTGCCATATTTGCGATTATGTTAAAACTGCATAGTCGCAGCTTCCCGGTGGATGGTTTGTAATTTGGTCCTATGGTAGGCCTTCACGAGCAGGGCGCAAAATTATTACATTCATTTACAACTAAATAACAATAAAATCATTTTTTTTTTCATAAAAATCGGTTCTTCTACTCGGATCGCATTTTATCAAGAACTATGAGAGCTAGAGAGTTTTAGTCTTGCGTTAGTAATTAATTTCCCCGTGTTGGTCCGGGCTCCTTTGCAGAATAGAACATCTCCCTTCCTGCTAGGAAGCATGCAAAAGGTGAGCATAGGCTTACCGTCACTAACATCGTGACATCTGACTAGGTGGTAGAGTTTCGCAGCGACTCACCCGGATTGGTACCACCGCCTTACCTATTCCTGCCGCCATAACGTCATGACGTGTTCCGGTTCGGAGAGTAAGGTAGAGAGTAAGGTAGGTAAACTTACTTCTGCTCGAGGCCTACCGTACCGGCCTCTTGGGTAAAGCGGTGGCCTCATTACTCAAGCTCATATAGTGAGATTTGGCAGCAACGAGGAATTACACGATACACTAATTTCTTCATGATTATTTCATTTGTGCACTTGCACTGAACAACATTACAACTGAACAAAATGCCACCAAAATCGACTAATTTCACTTAATATTAACACGAAATTCAATAATTATGAAAAAACTTCCACCATCCTTTTTCTCGATGGCGCTAAAACTCCCTATTAACATTTACTTACAAATAAATTCAACGAATCCAATAAAATAATTTGTTGTTTACTATTTACAAAATTTAATAATACTTAATAAGTTAATAATACTGATAATACTATTGTGTTCAAGAGTACCTTAAATGACATACTCGATTCCAATGTTGGGAACATTGCATGACCCTACTGTTATATGATAACCATTTATTATTGCAATATAAGCACTGAAGCTGAGAACACAAATTTAGCTTCATGAATTCTTTACACTATATTTCTTAATTCACAATATTTCTTCTATTTAATTCTTACAATTCAAATTCGTCAGTTAAACTCTTAAACAGCATTAATTTGTTGTTGTTGTTCCGGGTTCGCTGACTATAGAATAGAGTAAGTACTCACTTTTTTATGATATTCGAAAGCACACAAGCAGACGGATTTCCTGATGGTAAGAAATACACGCCGCCTTGAGACACCAAAGCTGGCAATGGTACGTGGCCTGCCTTAGGCCGGGATGTTAGGCCACGAACAAAAGTAAGCTTACCGGCTACCTTATCCCCCGAACAGGAACACGTCAACGGCAAGCGCTGGCGTTATGGCGGCTGAAATAGGTAAGGCGGTGGTTCCAATCCAGGCCAGTCGCTGAAAGACTCTACCATCTCGACAGAAGTCACGTTGTTAGCGACGATAAGCCTATGTTCGCCTTTTACGAATTGCCTGGCACATGAAGGCAGATGGTCTATTCTGCAAAAGAGCCCGGACCAACACGTGGAAAAACTCTCTGCCAGGCAGCTCGTAAGAGGCGAGCACAGGGTAAAATGTTGGAATTTATAAGCTCCTGGGTCTGGTTTGATGTGGTTTTTCCAATTTTCTAATTAAAAAAAATATTGCTCAGGATTGTATGTGTGCGCGATTAGCGATAGGCTTGCCACCTATCACATTGTGGGTCTCAGTGTCTTCAGCCAGTCGTGGGTGGCTTTGTTATGCCTCTGCCTACCTCTTCGGGGATATGGTCGTGAAGATACTTACTTACCAACAAGACCACTAGCGGTCGAGTGCGGTGCAACTACTTGCCCGGATAGGAATCCACCGACTTACCTATTGTCTGACTCTGATAGACTCTGCCATGTTTTAGTACAAAGGGTGGAGTAGCCTGTGTGTGACTTATAAAATAGGTCTAACACTCCGGTCGCAGGACAATGGTTTACCTATTACATCTATGGCGTCTATATGGGGACCGTCGCTTCTTACTATCAGGAGAGGCGAGTTGTTTCGCTAACCTCTCACATAAAAAATGCTTTGGTTTCTAATCCTAAGCCATAAAAATATATGATAAATTGCACCTGTGACATACGAAATATATTTTCTTTTTCTACAAGACAACAGAAGACTTCGACGGAACGTATTAATGATCTTAGAAATCAATACAAAAGTGTATAATACATAAAAGGTTATATTTATATCATACATTTTTACGTCAAACCAACGAAATAAAATGGGTCTTAGAAAATATTTTGCCTATTTTAAATCGACTCCAAAAAATGTTATCATTTCTGACTGAACATTTTTTTTATTTTTTTTATCGTTTGGTACGCGATCAGAATTTGATTATTCTCCATTTATTAATTTGATCGTGATACATGATAGTGGTTTTTGAGATAAACTTATCTCTAATATTACATAAATGTTCGTCTATGTTGGCTAAATATTAATGAATAAATGAATAAGATTAAAAACACAAAAAAACAAACAAACAAAAAAAATAGTCGCGACACCACACTTTTCAATGCGAAATAGAAATGAAAATATCTGGATTGCTTTCTATAAAAGAGAGATATACTCGTATATACAGAGCAACATGCGCACGCCGTACAGCTTACAGCAAAAAGTGTCGTTTCAACTTTTCGTGAGATTTTTTTCCGTCTAACTCCCTTTCACAACGCGCGCGATAAGGAACTTCGTTCCAAAAGGTAATATAGAATTTATATTGGACCCTCTTGTAATCATTATCTGTCTTTTGAAAATCTAATATATAAAATTCTCGTGTCATGGTGTGCGTGATTGAACTCCTACGAAACGGCTTGACCGATTCTCATGAAATTTTGTCAGC
This sequence comes from Calephelis virginiensis, assembly GCA_002245475.1. Lineage (NCBI taxonomy): Eukaryota > Metazoa > Arthropoda > Insecta > Lepidoptera > Riodinidae > Calephelis > Calephelis virginiensis. The sequence goes on from NJDC01058124.1 coordinate 215,829, forward strand.
ATATTGATTAGGTCTGCGAATCGGCCAACATGCATTTTTCATACTCCTAAGTGATGAGGATGACTCACCCAATTTTTTTTACTAAAATCACATTAAAAAATAGCAGTACATCGTCTGCCGGGACAGCTAGTAGAATTATAAAATCGCGACGTGCCAATGGAATAATTATTCCAATTGGAGCCGGTTTTTTACAGTTTTTTCTTGTTATTTCAATATTTCAACGAATAGAGCTTAAAAACATACGAACGCGGAATAAGCGAAGGCAACAGCTTGTATCTGATGAGTCTTTCGAGCCTAAAACTATTTAATAGGCAAAAACAGTAGCACTATTTAAATTATGCGCTTCGGCTGTATTCGTCAAGCTTCGAAAATCCGAATGTTTTTACAGATATATAGAGTTGTTATTACACATAATTAATCATTTCGTTTAAATTTAGCTTAGGTCAGCCAATTTAAAAATAAACGTATAAAGTGTAAAAAGAATAAAAAGTGTAAAGCCGAAGAGCATAATTTAAATAGTAGTAATAATGACGCTACATTACTAGCACAACAAAATAAAATGTGTCATGCACTAGGTCAAATTTCGTCATTCTAATAGCATTACCACAGAGTAGGTAACAAACCGAGACTAAGTGCAGTGGAATAGTTTCCGTTCAAGTCAAAGCCATTACAGTGGATATAGTAACGATAGAATTACCGACCACTGAATAATTTGATAGGGGAAATGATTGATACAACAATCACACGTAATCAGAATCGTGCAACACCGATTAGGCCCCCGTCCGCCGGCGACAGAGGGCGCCGCAGGACCGACAATTGCTCATCGACCAACGATTTAATCAACCTGAATCAACCTCACCTCTAATGACTTTCTCTCTTCATTAAATTGTAATAATGTTCATTGTTTTTATATTCATTATGGCGTTCGAAGATTGAAGTGGTTGAACGATTATTTTTTGGATCTTATTTTTATCCGCCGAAAATCATCTTCAGGGATTTTTTTTTAAAGAACGAGCAAGTTTCCTCCTCCTATGCAGAATAAACTATCTGCCTCAGGCAGCTCGTGAAAGGCGAGCATAGGTACTAACACCGTGACATCCTACTCGTTGGTAGTTTCGCAGCGACTCACCCGGATTGGTACCACCGCTTTACCTATTCCTGCCGACATTACGTCAATGCTTTCCGTTGTCATGTTCCGGTTCGGTGAGTAAGGTAGCCGGTAAACTTACTTTTGCTTGAGGCGTAACATCCCAGCCTTAGGTTGGCAGCGCACCATTAGGTACCACCTTTTGGTGTCTGAAGGCGGCATCAATTTCCGTCTGCTTGTTTGTCGCTGCGAGAGTCGGCCATCTAGTCAGTAATCACGGTGTTAGTGACGGTAAGCCTATGCTCGCCTTTTACGAGTTGCGTCTCACAGGAAGGCAGACGGTTTATTCTGCAAAGGAGCCCCGACCAACACGGGAAAAACTTGGTTCTAAATTCAAATATCTTACAATTCTTTGCTTGATAAAAACACAGGAAAATTATTCTTATAAACAATTAATTAAATCAACTTCACTGTATTTTTATTAACACCAAATACTTGTAAAAAGAACAGCTTGTAGACGGAAACATTTTTACGCTATTAACTGCTGCCATATCATGCAATACAACAATTACAACAGGGGACCGCTGCTACAGTGTTCACATAAAAATTAACTTTTGTCAATCAGGACCGAATGTATTATTTTAAATGTAATCTGCACGATCATTACCGGTTATTATACGGTTTTATTTGATCTAATTATGATTGTCAGTATTGTTTTTATTACTCGTTTGTTTAAAAAATCTTTATTACTTATTTTTTGAAGTGAAAACTTCTTTAGCGGCGTTGCAAACTTCTAACTTGCGTCAGATCGTCAGGGCGATCGTCAGGCAGGATAAAATTCGTAAGACGGCACAGGGCGCTAGCGCGAATGTTTGTTTTGTCATGTTTGTGTACGATATGCAATAAATGAATATTGTATTCTACAACTTGGATTATGATACTTTCATAAGGATAATTAAATCAATTCGCGCAAAATTATTCCCTAACCATTCAAAAATGCACAAAGTTAATATTCAAGTTTTCACTTCTGTCGGCACTTCCGGAGTGCAATCCATCGTTTTATACCCATATTAAAATATGTTAACACATTAATCGATTGGGTAGGTCATAATGAGTTTGCATTGCATCGATTCGCATAAGTAACTCCATCTTACATATTCCCAGTCTACATAGCGTCAGTGCTCGCTGTTGCCGTGATCCGTACATGCGGGTAGGACACTTGTGTTCACTAAGACCCAGTCAGAAGTTAGCAACGCGCCTGTAACATTTATAGTGAGTATAGGTGACCGATTGTCTATTTCATTAATTGCTATAAAATACAAAGAACCGTAAGTATGTTTTTTAAACCCTCGATGGAAAAAGAAGGGTTTTATAAGTTTGAAGTGTCTGTGCGTATGTGTCTGTCCGTGGCTTTTAAATGGATGGACCAATTTTGAGCGGATTCTCGATATAAAACATTTTTATATGTACATACATATATTAGTTTTTGGATAGTAGTTACCCTAAGGGGGTGAAAAATTAGCGATACGAGAGATGCGGGCGGAGCGGGTATCCTGTATCATGATTGAATAATCAATAGATGACGATCGATTATGAAGATTTGAAGATTTTCAAACTGAATCAGGATACCTACCTATTACATTATAGCCATTTCAAGCAAAACCGATTCTTTCGTTGAACTTTTGATTCTTGTCCTGAAAAATTATCATCTATTTTGGTATTATGAAAGTCAGC
>NJDC01058124.1:219345-282533 GCA_002245475.1 Calephelis virginiensis
AATAAATAGCGCTTGTACTACATACTCGTAAATGGTATTAGATCCGGAGGAGCACCCCCTCCTCTGACACTGAGTGGGTTAAGGAGCGTCGTTAGAAAATAGCACAACCAAATGTTCAAAACCGGTTCCTTATCTGTTTTAATAAGCGATGAGTCGTAGCAATAAGTGCGAAGTTTTTTGTTTTTAAATAGCTTGTTAATACGAAGTGATTAGTTGTAATATTTTTGGCATGCGGTTCATTATGTTTATTATTGTATTTTTTAAAATATTACAATTTAAATTGTTGCGGGAGGCAGGTAAGCTTGCGGACAAACCAACTTAAGGTTTTTGCAAAGCTTTTTGTTAAAAAATTGTATATTATTTTATTATTAAATAAATGAAAAAAAAGATAAGTTTGGGAAGCCCTGCCTTAGACAATTTCACTTTCTTTGTTTCCTACTTGAAATTCTTTTTAACCAGTTCTCTCCTAATTATCTTCGTAATTCATTCAAAATCTTACATTTTCCTGATTCACCTTGCCGTTCAAATTTCCGTAATCTATTGTGATATCCTTAGTCATCCTACTGGCACTCTTTACCTTGTGAAATTCGTTACTGCGAATCCTTTTCATTTTTTCAATAAACAGCTCAAAGATCATTTCCTTGCCATAGTTAAGACTTTCAATGCGTAATGTTACTTACTATGATGCTTCGGTTACGAAGCGAAACGTACGTTTAGTTTTTAGTGTTGCCTGTTTTGTTGGTGCTAACAGTTTGGTGGTGTGTGTTGTGTGGAGCTGGATACATTTGGAAGTTTTAGCTTCGGGTAGTCCAATTCATTCAGAGCGCACTATTTTGTCTTTTTAGTCACGCCATAATACGTATACATTTTTGGCGGGAAATTGCAAATTAAATAAATTGATGTGGATTGCGAAATGTTACGTTTTTGTTATATTATTTTCTGAGTTGTATTTTTTATGTTGTGTGTATATTCCACCAGGTCTATTTTTTTATTTATTATTTTCCTTAACAGTGTGGCTGGAAGAAATTTCTTTTAGAGGTTAGCTCGCCTTTTGGACTTTGTTTTATTTAATTTAAAGCATATTTTGTAACATTTGTTGTGTACCATAAAGAGCTACTAATAAAGCCTACATAATTAATGGTACCTAGTACCAATTGGGGCAAACTGCCGCTAGAACGTTTTCTGCCCTATCTCACTCCCTAAGAATTTCCACAAGTGAAGATGCAGTTTTTACAATGTTTGGGTTAAGTTGGTATAGAAAAATAAAAAACCTATATTTCTATATACATTTATTTTTTGCACACATTGGTACATAATATATAAACAGTTATATTACATTTATACACATATAATAATAGGTAAATCATTCTTGCCGCGCGAATAATTATTCCATAAATGTCATAAGGAATGTATAACAGGTAGGTCTTTGTGATTATATAAATCTCTATAATAACTATAATAATATAGATTCTTGCATAATGACACAGATTATGATTAGAATTAAGTATATTTTTAAATAAAAATGAATTACTAAATGTGTTGGTAAGCGCATAACTTCCGAGCGACTGAACCCATTTGCATAATTCTTTCTTTGTTGTGTTAGTTATTATCTGAAGCAGTTCTTATGAAGAGAAAACCCGGGAAAATTGCAGGGAAAATGGGAAAAAACAATATTTTTCCCATACAAACTGAACGGGTGGAACGACGTTCGCCGGGACAGCTAGTTATTAATAAAAATAAAATGGAATAGCTTATTAAGCCGCTTGTAATAAAGAATCTTTTTAAATGCTTGATTACCAGATGGTCTGATTATTAAATTTAAATGCAAGGCTACGTTGTAAGTTAGAACGGAGACATTAATTCCAAATGTTTAGTATTGCCATTAACAAATATCTCAATGGAAATAATCATATAAAAAAATGAAAGACACTCGATGTATATTTGATATTTTCCGGCGCTTGGTAAAACTTCCATATATTCATATTTTTAAATGAAGAAACACTTATACAGTTTTATGTATCACTTACAATTTATTATTTTATAAATAGCCTACCGGTTTCGCTTATGACAGCCTAAAACCGGTAGGCTATTTATAAAATAATAAATTATAAGTGATACGTAAAACAGTACAAGTGTTTCTTCATTTAAAAGGACGATGTATAAAACTCAATAAAAATTGTTTTCTTTTAGATGCAGTTTAAAAACTTACTAACATATGTTGTAACCTGGCCTAGTGAAAGTAATTTTCATTCGCGCGGCAAAATAACTAAATGCCAAGGGTGAAAATAACGAAATCTCATAATATGGCGCATTTTAGCACAGGTAAGCACCTTATATTAAGAGAAAATATTTTAATATCAGTCAAAAGTTCCTTTATAAGGTTTCGATAATACTTATACTAATTTCGTATTTTTTTTTAATTCGACATAGAACTAATTAGCAATGGACTACATTATATATCTAAATGGTAGGTAAGTAAGCTCATGAACTATGTACAAAAACGAATGTTATTGTCCTAATAAAATAGTACCAGTTACAGAGCAATGTAATTCACCTTTGAGTTACTTTTTGAATTTATACTTCTTTACACGCATTATTAAAAAATGATAAGTGGAACTTCAAGATGCGCACGCATCCGTAACACAAAAGTAACATCATGAAGTTGGCTGCTTTACAAACATGTTACTACATTCGCACACGAGTTTTAGTTTCATGCAAGTGCGATTTATATGTTTTCCGTTATATTTTTTAATAACGCCATAATCAAGTATAACTTCTCAAGCGAGTACATGATAAAATAAGTGCATTTAAGCACTTATTTTTTGTTTAGTTCTATTTTTAAATAAATATTATTCATAAAAACATTAAAACATAGTTTAGTTAAATAATTCCTGACACTTTTACATGCGGTAATACGAATCTGTCATATAAAAATTAGGAAGAATAAATATTTAACTCAACTACTTCTGGATATTTTTATAAATAAGTTAATTTTAGTGATGCACAGTGTAATTGCATAGTCATACAATAAATATAAATGATTAAAATTTTGACCAAAGAGCGAAAAACACACATTTTTATAACTCACTATTTAGTATTGCCGAGTGTTATCAAATTTACAAAACATTATAGTCTGGCATCGTTATTTGATAAATTTGATTTTTTTTACATAATTTAAGACAGAAGCAAGTCTAAGGAGGTTAATATCTTGCTTTTAAAAACATAAAATACTTCTTAGTTTACATAAGTTTACAATATTACAACATCCAAATAACTTAAAAAAATACTACGAATATTTCAACAATTACATATGAATATGCAATTTCATACTTTCATTCATGTGAAAACAAAAATGTGTTAATCTTTTACGTTGACAATAAACAGTCTTACAAAAAATTTGCAAAAAATTTAGATACAATACATCTTGTAAATAGGTAAAGGTTGACTTAGTGTTTAATTCTGAAAAAAAGTAAAACAAAACTATTTTTTATTAAACGCGAAAAGTCGTTTCAGTGCTCGTAAACGTTTATAGGATGTCCACAATACAAAACAGTAAAGAGTTAAGAAATTACATAGAATATATAAGTGCAAAGTAATACAGTTATTGATGGGAGCTTATATTTCAACTTTAATGAAATATATCAATCATTAGTAAGGCTTTTATCCATTTTGTTTTTGGTTACAGAACTAAACTGATTAAATATACACATGAAAAATTTACTAATAAAAACTGAATTAATAATTAAGGATTTCATAATTACTTTGTGAAAGTATTTAGGTCAAATTAGTTTAATAGCACATTTTAATATCTAGCAAAAACTGTAATTGTTCTTAATAAAATAAATATTTAACTCTAAGTCAATTATAAAAGATGTAAAATAAGCCTTTATTTTGCTAATTCCGTGTAATTCGCTTACGCGGAATTAGCAAAATAAAGGCTTATTTTACATCTTTTATAATGGATTTCCGCAAAGTAACGCCTGATTCAATAAAATATCTAAGTCAATTATAAATTAACATGCTTTTGACTACAGCTGGGTGATCTCGAAGAACAATTTAACGAAACATGAATTTTGAAGAGGTTTTCCGTTGCATTTCAAAGCTGCATTATGCAGATGGCTCATAATTTAAAATATCTTGTTCTCTCCTTGATAATATTATCCGGTTTTATGGTGGGTTTACACAACATAGGACTTCTATTTCCCTCTAATACAATAGAACAGATGTTCTTAAGTGCTAGAAGGAGATACAACTAAACATCATTTATTATTACCAATCTTCACCATCACACATAAACCTTATTTTAGAGAACGTTGTTCCCAACAGCTACATGACTACACAAATCAAACATTGAATATACACAGCTCATTAATTTATATAATGCTTTGCATTACACATCAAAAGCAGTTTGCCAAAATTTTATATTTACAGTGCATATCACAAGATGGCGGAGAAGAGCACGTTCAAAATGGCCGTCCGTTCTGCGGTCGATCAGGCAGCTTCGGCGGAGCATTTGGCATCGGTCGGCTATAGACATTAAAAAAAATATTAACTTACGAAACTTTCGCCTTACAAACAAAAATCAACTTTCGGAATATAGTTACAATAAATATTATGATCTTTCTACATTATTTCCAAACAAATTTTAAGTTGTTCAACAAGAAAAAAAACATAATTCTAAAACCAGAAAAACAATTGTAATACCTACATTTGAGATAAATTATGGTAAAACACTTAAACCTTCCTAAATTCATTCATCTGATTCATTATAAAGACTAAATGTACGAAAGTATTTATTATTTTATAGAATTAATTTAGTTATTGAATAATTCCAAGAATTGAATTTAGAAAAAGTAAGTACTTTGCTCTAAATCACTAAATTTATTGAAACTATTTATTAAATAATTGAAACAAACAGGGTAAGCAATATCTACCCATACCAAAACCATAAGAAGCTAAGCACATGCAATATGCTATTAGAACATGCAATCATGTTCCAAGAAGACAACACACAGAATATTCATAATGAAGTATTTAATAATATACACCGTGTAAATGACAGCGTAACGAAAAATGCAACCATGGATTCTGTAGATGACAGGCATGTATATGTAGTTGGAATTTTGTGTCGGAAATTTAATGAATTTAAAAAATATATTTTATTTATTGATTTCCCTATTATTTCATTTATAGTATGTTACGCGGCTCGATTTTTATTTAATTTCTAATAAATAACACATTTTTACTAAAAACAGCAATGTAATAAAACAGCTTAATAAGTCGGCACTTACAACTCGCAACGCGCGGTTTATTGCATATGCTTTGTTCGCTATACATTTCGGGCTGAAAAACTACTACATATTTAACCACTTGTTACCGACAAAAACTGAAAAAGGAATTTTGGAGTCTGATATGTATCTACACGACCACAGAAATTTTCGTTACGGTGTCAAAGATACCCTGTATAAATAATTAATCTTATTGGAACATATTATATAAAATTAATTAAACACATCTTACCTATTAATTCCTGTCTTTGTTATTTAGGAGTAAGATTAAAATTAATACTATCAAGGTAAATTAAACGATGGCGTACACATATAGCTTTAATTAATCTATTTATACAGAATAAAGTTAACAATATTCATAAACTATATCAAATCCAACAATCTCTGCCTATATTTTTTGTCGATGGTACTAACTCTATTCAACAAGAGAGCAAAAACATGACATCGACGAAAATCGAGAGCGGTGAGCCAGCTATGTGGGTTATTTGTTAGGAACTGTATTCAATGATGCCGAAGTATACCCCCTAAACCCTTCATAACACGATCTCGTCATGGTCTGAGATCCAAACCTACGTTGACCTACATCGAGCTGATAATAGGATGAAAAATATAATATATATCAGTAAAAGTTTTAAAATGGCTTGCCTAAAATGTCCTAGACACAATATTTCTTCTTAAATTTTTAAATGTTTTTTTTATTTAATGTTTAACATTAATTGTTAAGAAATTTATCCCGACTTAAGGTATAAGAAGTTGAGAAGAAGATGCAGAAATTAGGTTGCCTGTTACTTATCTGGGTTGTCAGGTATAAAAAAATATATAATATGTCGATGCCATTTACTTTCACGGGATTGGATAATAGAAGAAAAAGTATATCAACATAATCGCAATTTTGTTGCTTGCAAACACGTTGATAGTGGGTTGCCAGCAAAAAAAATTCACTTGAGGATTTTTTAGGCAGCCCTTTTTTATGATTACTAACATACTAAATGTATTATAAATTAAGTTTCATTCAATTATCAGATCCGTGTAAGTCATTGTGGGTTCGGATCTTCTACTATCATATAGTGGTATGGAATGTATAACTAGTGATTGATTTGGTCGTAATATCCGTAAGCGTAGCCTCTACATGAAACATTTTGAGATAAAAATACAATGATATTAATGTTACATTAACAACGATCAAACTTGTATCATAGTCAGTGGAACGTTCTAGTAATTGACCAAAGATATTGCTAACGGCAATAACACAAGACTTTAACTTTGGTCTTGGTACGTATACGTACAAACATCGATTCGCTCGTAATCTGAACATTATTCGATTGTAAATATACAATAACAGGTAAGCCCAAATATATTTGAAGAATGTCTTAATAATACGTGACTACAAGACGGAGAAAAGTTTGGGAAACATCCCTGAGCTACTGGAACACCTAACACTGATGTGATATTTTTTTTTTGTTTCAGCTACGCAGCTAATATAAAGAATAGTGCCACCCACACATGTAGATTCTAGGCCTATAACCCTATTGTTGAATATGGTTACATGTGTGGGTGATATAGTGCAACATCATCAAATATAAGTTAGATATTTAGTGTGTGTATCCTATTTTCTAGTACATTTACAAAACAATATCCTTGATATGCTCGTTTTATCTGTTGCGAACCAGGCAATACACGGTGTATTGCCATACTAACAAAATGCAATTCGGTATAACCTAAAACAGACCTGTGCAAATTTGTAACGAGGAATAGAAACTAACGCTGATTCAAGTCCATTTTACATCACTAAGAACAATAACAGACATATCTATTTTGAATAATACTATGTAACAATTAATAGAAAAATTAACAGCTTTTCGTTTAGTGAGTGCACAACATTTTGTAATACATGTTGTGCACTCAGTAAACTAATTTTAAGCAATCTTCTATCTTCGTTCAACGATAGTAATAGAAAGAGACAAAATAAGTTTAGTACCGTCAGACTAGTTTGTACATGACACTTCTACACACGTTTAATCTATTCCTCGGAAAACGTTGATTAAAAACGTCACGAGTTAACATGTCCGGACTAATCTGACATAATATTTTAAATGTTCGAACTCATTCCTTTTAGTTTCATTATAAAAAGATAAAATACACCTTAAATTAATTGGCGCTCAGCAGAATTACCGCCATTATCTATTTCAAAACAAAAATATTTTGATATTACATATTTTTCTGAAACTCGAAAACACCTTCCAATTAAAAGTGCGTATGCATTATTTAATTACACTTTACAATACACATTAATCAAATGTATTTCAAAATATGTTAACGTTATAATAATATCTCAAAAATTACACAGGCCTGCTTATCCCTTAAGCCAGAATAATCTTTACAATTTCACAAATTAAACCTAACTACGCCCCGTGTAACGGGTATATAACACAAGGCTGTACATTCGGGATCTGTTAACCTAAAAGGCTGCATTATCAGCTGCAGTTAATACTGTTTTTTGACAAAATATTCAGTTGTTTCTTTATTCAGTTGCTAGTATTAAACTTTATTTGTTGTGCAAAGCGATAATGTTATAGAAACCATAGTGTTTCGTAATTCAACCTTATATGTGTGTGGCCTTCAATGTATCACTGCCATTAAGTATAAATTATAGCACCTATTACTAAAAATAATTTATACATGTGCTATTTATCCAATAAACATTATGTGGTAACACTTTATTGTGATTGTATTTTTTTATATCTAAATAAAATATCATTGGGGCATCATATTTTACTTATTAGTGATATTAACTAATAACTTCGGACATTTGATAAAAAATAATAATATTAAAATACAAATTCGTAAAGTATAAAGTGAAGCGGTACTTAGATAATTTACAACTCAAATAAGTAAGTAAGCTTTATTTAAGCTGTATTTGAGGCATTTTAAGAATTTACATAGCTTTGTAAAAATTGTTGATACCCTCATACCTATTATAGTAATACCTTCTTAGACATTTTACAGGTTCTGACAAATTCCTTAGAATGCCCCAATTTTTAATTTCATATTGTGATTGCAAATAAATTTAGTGCAATTTGATTTGCAAAGCTATAAAAATAAGGTAATAATATAGCGACTTTTCTTGATTAAAAAGAGGATTTAAATTTTAATTTCTGTCCTCTGTTCGCGTTAAACTGAAATGCACCTCGCGCGAAGTCGTTTCTGTAATCTCTGCAATCTGGTGCAGGTACAGTCGAGTGCAACAATCGAATAGCGACTTTCGGCGCCAGTTTGAAAACATGTATTTTAGTATGTTTGTTGTTATAGTTTAGTATATTTATTATTTAAACTGTACATTACATCACAAACAAAACAATTATGCATGTGCAAGAAAGTAAGAAACTCATATCATATCCTACTAATATTTATTATAAACCGAAAAAACTATGTGTTTGTCAAAATATCAAAACTCATTTTAATAATAATTTATAAAACAAAAGTTTTACGCAACTGTACCCAACAAAAGAAACGAAGCATGATTATAAACGAATATAAGCGAGAGCGCAGTATCTTCCCACATTTATCTTTGTCGATACCTTGAAATGACTTAAATTCAACCAGTGAAGTTGTAAAAACCGCAAAGTTGGCAACACATTAGTCATTTTCAAAAAAAATCAACATACCTACTTCGGAGGCGCATTTAAATTTTGCGTAATCTGTACTTTCCAATTTGATTTTTCCAAATTTTAAACACGAATCGAATGTGGAGTGTCGAAAGTCGCTTAAAGACTGGGTTCGATGAATGTCATATTATTTTTAATAATAGTTACACCGATCGTACATTCCCGTTTCGATTAATTTGCGGTTCAAATATCTATTTGCAATTTATTAATGTATGCATCACGAAACATCAGTAATATATTTAACAGCATCTTATTATTTATGAGTTCATTAATTGTTTATTTAGTATAAATAAAAAGGATCGGTTAGAAATTGTTATCTGTGTAAGGTAATAAGCTGCACAGCACAATGGCGCTGATTCTGTTCTGTAAAAGGCTACAGACAATTTTATTTTTCGTTATATCATTTCTATTTACACAAATACAAAACATTACAAAGCGTAACGCTGTTACATCTTCACAACATTCAGGGCAACATACAATTTGTCGACATAACTTCTCACAAGTGCCCTTTATTAGCAATACAGATTTTGTTTCTTGCAATTGTTAAAAATAGTAGTTTTTAAATGCGACTTTTATTAGCTTTGTTTCTTAATTTTTATATTTACGCTGTTGAAGCTGATTGTACCATGGTATAATAAATTACAAAAATATTTTACCATTATACAAAACATTCTTACCTCTCTCACTCTCATTTCTTTTACTCACAAGATTTATCCCTTTCAAGATTTATTTTTAAGAGTGTTAATAGTTACTCTTTTAGCTATTTTGTATATTCGGTAAAATTGGCGTAACTAATACACATATTCATTACTCTATTTATAACTCACTCTCACTCTCCTCTAACTCAATTTCACTCTATTATATCGCTACATAATTTATCCTCTAAAGATCTCATAATGTACGAGTGTTAATCTTTTTTTTACACATTTGTAAATCCCGTAAAATTTTAACACAAATTATACAGCAAGATTTAAAGACAATTGCAAGAAACAAAAAAGCTGTCGTTACAAGTGCCAAAGACAATGAAGTGAGGTTTACTTGAACTTGGCGAATGCGGAGGAGAGCTCGCTCATGGCGGCGTTGGTGACGGCCTGTCCCACAGCCTGGTTGACCTGCTGGCGCACGTGCGGCGGCAGGTGGCCCATGGCGCCCGCCGCCGCCCCCACCGCCCCCACCGCGCTGCCCGGACGCCTAACCCAATCACACCCAACGGATACACCTCACAACTCATGCGTGCATAACGTCCCTGACTTTTAACACTTCACATTTAACGTCTATCGGCCGTACTCACAGGCGTCAATTGCCTTTTATTTAGTCATTAATTCGACATTTTTTATACAAAATTGTGACATAATGACAGACTAAATATTAATTGCTAACTCTGATTGTGGCCGCATATCTTTTCTGATGGTCAAAGACTACTTTCGCGAATAGACACCTAATATATTACGTGCGTAACTAAATGCATATGATCTGGATGTAAGACAACGTGCGCAAGTCTACCGGCTTCCCTACCTTCCGCCAGATAACGTGACGAAGGATGGTGAGCGGCCACTGAATAGAATAAAGTCAGCAGTACCAACAAAGGCGAGCTGATGCACAGCCTATGCCACATAGTTATTACTGACGGTAACGGTTGGATTATCCAGTAACCTAGGAAGGTTACTGGACCTTAAGTAACCTAAAATACTGCGTAGTCCTCAATATAGTGTCTCATCCATAGATACCACTTGGAAGTCGTGTTCATTTAGTTATTTTTGAGGGAGGCAGTAGATGCACGCAAGTGTAGGTCGTAGCAGTAATTATTATAAAAATAACGGTATTTTCATAAGGCATATTTCAACATACAAATGTGATTGGACTAAACACTTATTTCTTCTAATAATTCACGTATACAGTTGTCGATAAAACATCCGATTAGAATCGTAGAACACCCATAACACAATCATATAATATGCTTACTTTGGGGGTAGATTCAATTTGTGTAACTTGTCCAGTGATAAAACAAAAAAATCGTTGTAAAAGTGCGAACGTTATGCATACATCGATGTATAAAAAGAACTATAAAGATTGGTAATTGCATAAAAACAGCCAAAGTGTAACTCAGCTACACTGCATTTTTACGACCCACGACCAAATGAAGGAAGTTGGAAACATTAATATGCAAGAACCATGCAATAAAGTCAAACGACAGTGAGATTGCGAATGATCTTTCGCAGCATTTTATTATACATTTAGATCAAAATTCGACTGACAACTGCATCTAGAGCATCTCCACGCCCATATCCCTGAAGACGTAGGCAGAGGCACAACCAGGGCACCCACGACTAGCCGAAAACACTAAGTCCCACAATGTGATAGGTGGCAAGCCTATCGCCAACCGGGCACATTCGCAATACCGAGCAACACTTTTTTTATCAGAAAATTGGGAAAACACAATCTTCATTTTGTTGCCCGACCCGGGATTCGAACCCGGGACCTCATGCTGTCAAGTCCAACAACTGAACCGCTAGACCACAGAGGCGACCATCTGCATCTAGAAATTATCTCAAAACTAGCTCGCTCATTAAATAATTTAACTGGTCAGCTAAAAATTACTTTAGTCAAGAATATTTTTATTAGGCACCAAAATTGTCTAACCCAAATTTACCAAAAAAAATATTTGGCTGCCCCCAAGTAATATTATTTGTTTGATCAGTTGTGTTTAACTTTTTAATACCTTCTGAGCTAAAACAGAGGTGATATAACAATAACTTTCAAAACGCCTATAATTACAGTAGAGAAGAGGAAGAGGTAGAAGAGTTAACAAGCATCAATGAAATAAACAGAAAGAAGAAGTCACAGAAAGAGCCACGAATGAATTCATGCGTAATCTTGTCGGGGATCGTAAACCTTTTATCACTGCGCACTATTTCCAAAAAAACAATGAATAGAGCGTCGTCACGTGAATGTGTTTGTTTTTCAATATAAAAAAATATAGAGATTAAATATTCCAACAAAAAATATGTCAAGGTATATTTGATATTTTGCAGTTATTTTTTTATACGAGAAAACTCAAAGCTATTAGTATACACATGTTCCTATAAACAATAACTATCACACAATTAATCTTTTTACAATAATTCTCACAGCTTCTCTGTAAGAAGGGTTTGAGTGATGTAAATGCCTTTATTAAACATATAGTAATATGAGTATTCAAGTAAATTGTTCTTACAGGGCAACTGTGAATTTTAAGCAAACTGTGTCTTAAATCAGGCGTATTTAATAGGGATGCATCCGATACCGATTTGAGTATCGATAGATCGACAACACCGCAAGTTTCGCGATATTGGAAAACGACAACATCAATTTTACCGATACCGCCATTGTAGAGCTCCTTTTGTTTGTCTGTTTCTAAAACTGAGAGATTTTATGTTTTTTTTAATCTCCATTCCTCACTGTCCGTATCGATACCGGCTATATTTTTTTATGAATATAAGTATCATACCAGGTAAAGTGCGTATCGATGCATCCCTAGTATTTTATTAAACCAAAGAACACTTTACATCGAAATCAAAGGTCACACACATATGATAGCTAATTTACATGCAGTGCTCCTAAACAAGGTACAGTTAAGTTTGTAAGAAGTTTTAAAACACCAAATGTATAAACATACTAATAAAATATATTCTTTATATTAACACAGAAAATGCTAGTTCATTATTACACTTTATTCAATAATTTATTTGTTCTGTTGAGAGGATTATGCATCACTCGAATCTATTTTGCTTTCGTCTAATTTCGACGAAAAAAAGCGGTAGCCAGAGGCATAACCAGGGCACCCACGACTAGCCAAAGGCAGTAAGCCCAACAATGTGATGGTGGCAAGCCTATCGCCAAATGGGCACATTAACTACATTATTCGGCGGAACTGAACATTATTTACTTAGTATTTATACAAATAATCTAATAATATATTAGAAAAGAGTTGGGCAAACTCATTCAATTGCGAAATTCTACTAAAAATCGATGCAAGAAATTAAGCTCCATTTTTTCATCATATCTTTTTTTTAAGAATAGAAAATTTACAAGAGTGAGAATTTGAATTTTTATTCATTTTAATTTTGCACCTAAAAATGAAATATATAGCAAAAATTTTGAATTTAATAATTAATTAACAATTAAAATAAATTTAAGTTAACGTGAAGCAACTCCATGATTTTATACGAGAGTTATATTTTTAAGATATAATATAATATGATGCTCATAATTTGTTTTCCATTAATAAAAAAAAAGCTATAGGTAAGCAAGTTAATACTTATAAATTTTATGTTATAAGTAAGTTAAATAATAAGAATCGATAATTAAAGTTTAAATGTAAGTGTAATGTATACAAGTACAAGTTAATTATTGTTAAAAAAAAATTCATTACAACCACTTTGGTCGAGGGGTTAGCGTACAAGCCTAACGCCACCGACGACCTCGGATTTGATTTCCGGTGGGAGCAGTGATTTTGTAAGACGAGCACATGGACGTCCGTATTCATGGGTTTGGGTGTTTATTAAATTTATTCGAATATATATTTTCTATGTATTAGAATAGTTAATTAACACCTATATCACATGGATATCATTTGCTTACTTTGGGGTTAGATTCATTATTTGTGTAATTAGTACTGAAACATTTATTTAATTATTAGATTAGAGTAATGCATTATCTTTCTCTCCCTTCAGAGAATGTTAATCATTGATGGTGAAAAGAAATTCGATGACAGCACAACCTCTTTGTTATCGCTTTAAAAGCCATGTGCATTATAAATCACAAATTAGTAATAATAACAAAGCGAATTCTGAGTTTTAGTCCAATTAACCAGTAAAGCGTTTACAACTCGTATAACACTACAAATACCTATACCATATAACTTTCTGCTAATAATTTAATATTTTTGGAAGCAATATTTCATTAACGTATCATAAGTATGGTTTATAACTAGTTTTGTATATAACATATGTATAAATATTTATAATAAGATTGTTAACTTATTACAAATAACATTGCACAATAATAAAAAAATGCTTTATATTTTTGTACCGTAAATCTTTGTTATTATTTAAAAATGATTTCAAAAAATATATTTATCGACAAAATAATAGAACTTGTGATATTTGACATACAAAGCGTGTCCCGTTCATGAAAACTGATAGAAATGTCATTTGTCAATGAACTATAAATTATTAAAATATTTCGAAAAATGTTACCTATAAACATTTGCATACAAAAAAAGGATTCTGTGGCTTTATGAAACCACGGTAAAAGTGAAACTTGATCTATAACTATAAAACTATAGACGCCGCCATATTGGCCTCTGCTGCTCTGACGACACCGTCACTCGACATGCGACACACAGACCAAAAAAATTGAGACAACGTAATAAAAGTTCCACAAAATCATATATCTGTTTAATAAATGAAGGCTAATCGATTTTTTTGAACAACATCAACATCATGAAATAGGGCGTGTAACAAACACACGCCCATAAAAACAAGTTGATATTGAAGATTAAAATACGGACTTTTTAAAATGTTGCGCGCATCTGGTTCCATCAAACCACCCTGACCAAATATTATGTAAGCAAAGCTCAACGAAAGTACCTCAATTTTGTAAAAAAAACGTCGGGTTGAACTCCGGGAATGCCGGCAGAAGTAAAAACTTGAATATTAACGTTGTGCATTTTTGATATTTTGGAATGGTTGGGGAATAACTTTGCACGAATTACTTTAATTATCAGTATGAAAGTACTATAATTTATGTGGTAGAATACAATATTCATTTATTGCGCTCTCATACACAAATATGACAACGCGAACATTCGCACAAGCACCCTGCACCGTCTTACGAATTTTCGATCAGGTGACGTGTCCTGACGCGAGTTTACAAGTTTTTACCCATTCCAAAAAAAGTGCGCAACGCCGCTAAAGAAGTTTACACCTCAAACAATAAATAAAAAACTATCAGTCATCGTGAAATAGACAATAGCGGTCATGTTATTTGCACTAAGTTAACAAACTCGCCAAAGTTAGTACCTTAAATTCACATTATATAACTTATTGTTAGTAACACGCGCCGCATCCCACACGCTTAACGCCGTCTGCGAACACAACCACATACTAAGCTTGTTTCTAATTCGTTAAATATAAATATAGGGGTATCGGCATATATTATGATTAGATAAAAATTATAATATACCAAAGTATTATACTTATATTGAAACCCAGTTCATAAAAGCTACTAAAACACTAAGCTACCAAAACATCTAAAATTTGCATCTAGCTCAAGAAGCCTTACAATGATTGTTTAATCATTATCAAAGGTTTTGCTTCTTACTGTTATTATGTTTTAAAAAAAAAAAACAAAAAAATACGGAACTAACAAAAAAATCTACTAAAAAACCGGTTTATTAACTGAGAATGTTGTAAGGCATTTAGTGTAATCAATTCAATGTATAAACAACCTACAACAACTTTTACAAAGTTTACAATTAAATAAATAAAAGTACATAAACATAAATAAAAATAATGTTAATATATAATATTACACGGTCTAATTACTAATTGGAAATTAATAAACTACAGTTGTAATACTAGTTTAATCTTTTTTTAAATATCTCAAAGCATTAGTAGAAGAGAGAGGAGATAAGTTTTTAGAGTAACTTAACGAAGCCTCTGTGACAGGAATCATGTTCATCTGTTATCTCTTTCACTTGTTGTAATAATATTATTATCTACTGGTAAAAAATCTTCACAAACATTTCTTAAAATGAACTACTATCTGATTTAAAAAGTGTTAAGTAGCAAGCTAAATCTTATAATAAAGCTTTCTCAAAACCACTTCCATATTTTTTTTTACATATTTTATTACTGTAAAAATACTTCTAATTTCATTAGCTCAACACACAGTCACACATTAAATATTTATAACATATTAAAACCCACATTCCAAATACTAAGGCAATTACATCACCCAAGAAAAACGTTACACCAAAGCTCAAGTATTACGTTAGTATAATTGATTTTTTTTTCTGGAAAAATTGTCCAAGTTAGAAACATATAATAACAAATATTTTTGATTTCTATGCTGATTCAAAAATCTCAAGGAAGGCACACAAAATGTTTTTTCGTGACACGTCAAAAATATATTTTAAATCGTAATAGTTAAATAATCCTCAAATTGAACATATTACATTTGTGAATCAACATAATTTATAAAAACTAATAGACCTCGCTACACAATACATTTTTTTCTCGAAATTGCAGTGCTTTTAAATTCAATTTGAATAACTTGAAAATTTATTATGCTTCAAAAAATTGGTATGGCAACCATTTATAGGAAATATAAATGTATTGTGTATGCTTATTACAGTCTAGTTAAAGCTATCACTTGTGTTTAAAAAGTGTAAAAGTGATAAATAAGTGTTTCAGTTGTGTCAAGGTTCATGGTCACGTTTATATAACGTGTTATTTAAAACACGCTGTGTAACCAATACCAGCGAATAGCAAAAAAGGATTAATAAAAATCGTGAATGTGTGTGCAAAGGAATATGTTTCTTTGATACTAAGGTTCAGTCTAATAATATCAAATTATATTCGAATTTAGCTGTTAAAAAACAAACTAAATTTTAAAATAACTTTTTTAATTTATAAAAATTTAATATTTTATAAATGAGGATTGAAAATTATTTTCGCTTTGACAGCTATTATTTATTTTTTATACTTAATAATTATTTAATAAATGTAAATCAATGATAGGTAAGCATTTATAAAAATTATAAAACAAATATATTAATACTGTCAATCAATTGATTTTATACAATTTACCTCGAGTTTAAAAATTTGAACTTCTCGTAAATAGAGTTTAACGTATAGTAGGCTGTGTGTGTGTGCGTGTGAAGTGGTAGTGTGTAAGGACTCACGTGGGTATAAGTGGCGCAGGCAGTCCCTGCTGCGTGGGGCGGCCGCCGGGGGGCGGGGGCGCGGCGCCGCCCGGGCGGGACGGCAGGGGGGGCGCCGGCCGGCCCGCCCCACCGCCCGGCACCGGCGGCGCGCCGCGCTGGCCCAGCGACCCTGCAACACCACCACGCGTACATTAGCCTTACTGTTCTGCATTAACCGATGCAATCAAATAGAATATCGATATCGGTCAATATGGGGTATTTCATACGTTTCATGATATTTTCACATATCTTTGATTAAATCTTTAGTATCAACAGCTTCTTCGAGTTTTGTCATTAAAAAATAGGTAACAAATTAATTTGCTGCATTTACTATATTAAAAACGCACAAAAATATCTATTTCCAGACAATATTAAATAGTTAGGCCTGGTCCTCTGTGTAGAATAGAGCATTTGCCGTCCTGCCTGACAACATAAAAGGCGAGGGAAGGTAAAACGGGCCCTTACCAACATGACCACTGCGGTAGAATGCTGCGCAGCAACTTTCCAGGTAGGGATTCAAAACCTTACCTATTCTTGCCAATTATTAGACTTGAACAATTGCCTAAACATTCCAGCAACAGAACAGCGACGTACCTACAAGATATGGTTCTTATATGCTGCGGTTATTTCTTACCATCATGGGAGTAGCGTACTTGTTTGATATCTTTGCACTCAAAAAACTTTACATTTCATGCTACGAGTCCTTTTTTTTCATGTAACAGTCTACAAGAATCTTAGATCGATAGAATCCTACTAGCCTATCTTACTAAAACTGTTGTTTGTTTGTTTGTTACTCCTTTACACAAAAATTGCTAAACCAATTTTCATGAAATTTGGCATACACGTAGAGGGTACTTAGGATCAACACAGAGGATAGTTTATAATCCAAAAACAATGTTCCCGTGGGATCATTAACCACGCGGGCAATGCAAAGGGCAACAGCTTGTTAAAAATACATTTAAAATTTTAGAAACAGAAGCTTTTTACAATATATAAAGTAGTAGTCGCCCGTTGGTCGAAATTCCACTATAATACATTTTAATATCTTGTTGATAAGAATGCCATCTTCATTTCTCAAGACCAACTACTTTGTTTTTAAACTGTATGATTATAGATTGTGTGCCATATGTGATCTTATATCGTTAGCATCAATATATTTGTATGTGTGTATCAAATATTACAATTAAAAAATATTAGCGTTGTGCATTTCTCCCACACAAAAACTATAAGTGTGCCAAATTTCATACTCCTCCGTCAGCGCAAAGCTTTTGCTTCACGTATTAACATATGGATGATATTATGTCCAACGTTACCCTGTTGCTGTGGCGCCGCACGGCGCGGGCCGCCGGGCGAGGGCGGGGACAGGCGCGGGTTGGAGTCGAGGCGGCTCTCGAGCCAGTCGTTCTTCACGGGCGGCGGCACCGGCGTGCTCACCGTCGCCATCGACACGTCGCCGATGATCCGCAGCGCTTCCTTGCACGCGTGGTACATGCGCAGCATCTCCTCGCGCTTCTGCGCCTCCTCCGGAGACTCCTCCATCATTTGCGACTGGTCAGCAAACACATGATTAAGAGTCCTCTTAGCAAAGCGGACAGTGAGTTCCTATGTTTAAATGTAACGAACAACCGGGATAAACGCTAGCGCAATAATGATTTTATTACAATGAAGACCTCAGCAAAGGCTCGGGAATCAATTAATTTACACGCAAAGAGATTATATCACACTCCATTAGTAGGAATCTTATCCGTATACAACTAAAACTCAGTGAATGTTCTCAAACAATTTTAAAGTTTACTTCCTTTGGCAGCAAACCAATAAACTATTTACTACTGTTTTTATTCGGTGGAAACCTGATCAATATGAACTTATTACATCAGTGTTTGGTGTATGACTTTGCCATGCATAATCAGTGAAGAGATTTCTCAAGAAACATTTAGAAGCTTCTCCAGTGTGTGATACATTTTCTCAACTCAATTTAAATTATACATACATATCTTATATCATAACGCTAAGTTCCTAACGTGGCAGGCAAAAAGTGTCGATTACCAAAAGTTAAAATACTTTAACATACTTTACGTTTACTTTCAACTTCAATCTACGTATAGGGTCCCCCGCCCACATCCAAATAAGATACACGATGAGCGTTTTCTAACAAAACAAAAAGAAAGAGACCTACATTCTATTTAAAGATTGCAATAATGCAATACAAATTTCCTTCATTCGATTTCATTCATCATTCATTCTATTTACGTCTTGCTTAATTATCAGTCATGTATAACGTCTAACGTGGGCGGGAAGCCTAAAACGTGAATCCAGCTAAAACAGATCGACATTCACTCACCTGGTCACCAGACGCATACAAATGTGCGAGCAGTTCTCCGTTGATAAAATCTTTGGCATTATTAATTATCATCATCATAATCGTCTTGGGGACTAGATCTCGAGTAGTTTTGGTCACTATCCGCATGTAAGAGTCGACAAGATTGCGAATAGTCTCAACTTGTCGTTCCAACTGTGGATCCATACTACTTGTGCCTGCACTGTCTGAACTCTGAAAGTAAAGAAATTAGAGCGTATGAAACAATAACCACGACGCATATTTTTCTCTGTTTTTCGAAAATTTTCTTAGATAAAGGGAATATGACACTGAATTTCCTTACTTCTTAACATTTCTTAGAACAATGTCCACAGATATCTGTGGATTCAAAGCAAAACCGAATGGACGTCGCTTGAATTGTTCTAGAAACTAGAGTGCCTAAAATATTTAATTTAAAATAGTTAAAAACACAAGGTTATAAACGATATCAATGTACATGTACACCTTATTTTAATTCGCGTGTAATAAATACTACATTCAACATATTTTCATGCAGCCCATATTTCTATTTCGGAAAATATGTTGCTATAAAATCAGCCCAAAAACTGTTTTAGCTGCATATCACATTTTACTATTCCAAAGAGACATTTATTAGTCAAGAAAAACAACTACTAACTGTTTGCAACAATTGCAAAGATTGTAGTTTGCAATTTTACAGTTCACGACTTTGTTTTAATATAACTCTAATATCATATATCTCGTTTGTATAACATGATATAACAATCTGACATCATTATTAGTCATAAACCTTAGATATACACACGGTAGGTAGAATATTATCGCCTTTGCTTCTAAATTTTGTGCAAACGCATGTCATTCAATGCTTAATGCGAAGCCACTATGATGCATCTAAATTTATACTTGGAAAGGATTAATGTGATCAAGTTTACATGTTAGTTTACATTTCACTTTGGATTTTTTTTGTCAAGTAACACATTTCTAATATTTTTATACGAATTTCATAACAAAAATCTTTTTAGTTTAACCATATAGAAAATATGTTTAAAGAGAAATTGTTTGCTTACAGGGAAATAAAATCAAAACAAATTCAAACCTTTATTTGGGAATCGTAAAGAATCACAAAAAAACATATTATCAGCGTCGAGTATCCATTAATTTTTCAAGTTTTAAAAAATACTATCTTAACACAGATTTTGGATTCCGGGCAGAATTGATTTTGTTTCAATTATTAAAATGATAAGGAATGATTCTTTTCGTTTATGACAACTATAAAACAAAAATAAAACATTTTATACAAGTTCTCCTACTACACATTTTTGCTCAAAATTTGTTACAAAAAAAATCTAAACGAACAAAAAAGTAAAACTTAAAGTGACTTGACAAAAACCCACAACAATCTAGCAGATTACTATGAAGAATGATAAATGGTGGAAGAAGTAGGTTCATATTAATTTTATGATGTTTATCATTTTACATGCAATAAGCTCATGTGATCCTGGTATCATAAATATCACTAAAAAGTTTTTCATATCTTCAGTATTCATTTGTATACACTTAAATGTTGTTTGTTAGTACTACTTACCAATTATTACGTTGCAAATTTTATTAGTCAAAAAACAATAATATTTCACCTAACAAGCCCCGAACAAACTGTACATTTTTAGACTAAAATCCTTATTTTTTATACAGATAAAAAAACCGATATTTAGAGTTGGGGTAATTTGAAACACTAGTGTTAACAGAAACTTTTTAAATTTGTTTAAAAATATTGTCAATAGTACTAAACAGGTAATGCGATGGTTACACAGTAATTAAATTAGTTTGTGTAACCATAGATAGGTATATTTACAAGAAACTGTGTCGCGAAAAAAGAAACAATTTGAACTAATAAAATTGTATCAATTGGACCTCGTTTCTCTTTGCCTTACTCGCCAGGGACTGTATGTGTAAATCAGGGAAATTACAAATGCGATTTTTTTTCTCAGTTATCCACGGGTACAAATATTGATATCCGGTACACCACTAGTTTATGTAAATGGTAAGGCATGTTCAACTTGTAATTTAAAAATATTTGTTAGAACTAAAACCTATACAGCAGTTGAAAATTTCAAAACGAATAGGATATAAGAGTCTGGGGAAAAGGACAAAATTAGAATATACCTACATGTAGGATTTTTGAGGAGCCAGGTTGTATTAAAACACAAAAATCTTCTTGGAATTAGGCAAACCGAACCCCACATGCTGTTAACATTTGTAATCACTCCCGTCGTACCATTTCCTATGTACATTTCCAAAATCTAGCAAACAAGCTTGGAAGTACTGACAACTTACTTTTTTATTTCCACCCAACCCCTCGATAGACGGAAATAACTAAAAATAAAAAAAACAACACATTTCTAATATCTTCACCACGTCAAAGTGAAACCAATTTTCTTTTACCGTCTACGTTTATTTCATAGACGTGAAAGCTTTATTTCTGAAATCACAATTTGTTGATCATTTTAATATTACAAAAATATTTATTCATTTAATTAAATTTGCATTACCTTGTAATACATAAAGTAAAAAAAGTTGAGAGGTGTCAAGGGACACCCGGATGGAACGAAGTTCTCCCCCCCCCCCTCTCTCTCTCTCAATCTCTATTAATCTCTAGTAATCTCTATCTCTATCTCTCTTATAGAGAGAGACAGACAGAGAAACATGAAATTAAAAAAAAGAAAATAAAAATATGAAAAAATAATAAAATAAAAAAAATAGAAAATGATATTAAAAAAAATAGAAAATGAAAAATAAAAAATTTGAAAAAAAATGTCCGACCCGGGATTCGAACCCGGGACCTCATGCAGTCAAGTCCAACTACTGAACCGCTAGACCACAGAGCAAAAAGTGTCGTGACAACTTTTTCGTAAGAATTTTTTCCGTCTAGCCCCCATTCACAACAGGCAATAAGGAACTTCGTTCCAAAAAAAAAACTGCAATAGATTTGACGAAACAAAAAGATGTATACACATACAATGGTTAAAATATTAATTTCGAGATATTTATGTGCAATCGCTGATGTAAAAGCAGTATGTGCACGTATTATTGTTATTATTGGTTAATCATTTAGTGTGCAAAGGCCTTAACACTAGTGCTGCACACTGACAAAACGGTAGCGTACTACATGCCTCATGCTACATTAAATATCGACAATGTATTTCAAGAAAATAAATAATACAATGAATTCGGGATGTCCTTATCTAATTAGTTTCATTATTTAAAAATAATTAAATCAGAACAATAAAAATTATTTCCTTTTTCAGCATTTAATCTATACTTATATTATAAAGAGGAAAGGTAAATTTTTGTTTGTTTGAAATGAATAGGCTCCGGAACTACTGGACCGATTTCAAAAATTCTTTCACCTTAGAATGCCACATTATCCTTGAGTGACATAGGCTTTGTTTCATTAAAATCGGTGCAGTAGAAGCCAAGTTACGCAGGCGAAGTTGTATGAAACTGCTAGTAAGCAATAATTCTATAAAAAAGTTATTCTATCAAATACTGCAATTACATTTGTCACTAAACACTTACCTAAAATTTAAATAAGTATTTATTATACGTGTCTGTAATCTGTATTTAATACGATTTTATTGCACCATAAACATATTTTAAAGAATTAAGAAATATTTTTTTCTAAATGTAATTCGCAAGATAATTAAAAAAAATCGTGACAAGTTTTTATTTGTAAAGGTGATCACAACACAAGACTAGAAAAATACTATTCAAATTGTTTCAAACAAGCTCTAACACAACAGGATAATGTTAGGAACTTCAGAAGTTCCTTTGGCAACATTCTAATTACAACGTCAGATCAAATCCAGTTCATAATAATTTGCATTGTCATCCGATATACACATGCACGCAAAATTTCGGCTCATTCGGTTACCGGAGAATGGATCATACTCAACTTGCAAGATTCCACTCAGACAAGCAAACATACTTTGCAAATTAAATAAAAGCTTTCAAAAATTTAGTGATCAAACACATTTTATACTTCATTTAATCGTGTTTAACAATCACTACCTATTATAATATATATTAATGTGAATATTCTTACAATGATTATCCCTAGAATAAAAAAATGCTTTAGTAAATGAAAACCATGAAAATAAATGGAAAATTGATCTAGAAAAATCTGTTATCAATTTAAAAAAAACCTGTGAAATAATTGGTTGTCAATTTATAGCAAATTCAAATATTCTGGTGCTATATTTTTAAAAGAAAAAGTAGTATTTTGCTCTATCTTCTGTAAAATCTTATATAATTTCAATAGAAAATGTACTGGTAAATCAAACATCCCAAATTGATTGAAAAAAATAACTAAAAAAAACGTCTCTGTAGTTCTTGAAATTCACTATTACATGGTTATAAAAAGAATGAATGTGAAAATGATGGATGTGAATGAACATAACAGGAATTAAGCCACTTTGAACAAACCTCTGATCCCTCGCTCTGTTCGGCATGGCAAAACAATTCATTATTGGGTAACTTAATTTATATAATACACATATTAATTATACTAAGAATATAGGGAAAAAATAAAATATATTCAAGCAATACACTGCTTAGATCCAAAAAAAATCTGAGAAGAGAAAAAAAGTATAAGAATAGATGACGAAAAGACAGGCTGTAATAAAAAATAGAAAAAAAAAACACAAACCTCATCGCCATTGGCCGCTTCAGATGTCTTCTCGGGGTAAACACCAGCTCGTAGGAATGATGCTTTCCATGAGTCAACGTCATCTTGGTTTTCGCAGGACAACTCTAGCTGCTTATAATCCTAAAACAAAAAGTAACATCTATAAACAATCTTCTTTTACACGAGAAGTATGATACATTTTAATGTATCGCATTGCAAAATAATCATTTTTAAAAAATTACCAGACAGGCGAAAACAGCGAAATCATATTAAATAAAAAAAACAACAAATATTTTAAATTAACTAGGTATTTCCTCCATACAATGCAAAAAATGCAACTTTGACTTTGATTATTTTTTAAAAAGCGCCTGACATTAAATTCTAGCAATCGAAGAATACACAAAACCATACTAAACAATAAAATCAAAAATTTTAATATTCACACAATTAAAAAATCCTAATTCTAATAAGATTTTGTTATTAGGAATTTCGTCCTAATCACAAGTTTTTAATATATTTTTTTTAAGTGACAAGACAGTGACCTAGCACAGCTGTCCTTATGGTAAGAGACATCCAGACCATAGAAACCATAGATGTTACAAGCTGTATCCTGTAGCTGGAATGTGAAGCCTAGCAATGGACAACATTTACCTTATATACATTCCTGCCCTCCGGATTGAAGAGCGCGAACATATGCCTGCGGGACATGAAACCTTGTTCCAAATCACGCAGCTTGAGTCCATCCAATGGCAACATATATTTCTTCTCGCGTTCCTCTTCATCTTTGAACCACGAGATGCTCTCAGATGTGAGAACGAACCAGTAATCACGAGAACCACCTAAAGTAAAAAATAGTTATCACAGTATTAATGTAATGAAGCAAAAACTTTGGACCCCTTTTACAAAAATTGCGAGGGGGAAGGAGTATGAAATTTGATACACTTACAGTTTATGTGTAGGAGAAGAGCAGAACGTTAATATTTTTCAATAATAATGCTTATAAAGTGCATTAAATAAAAAAATAAAACATCACACATATTGCCATGTATTTTACACACACCAACAGATATATTGATGATAACGATATAAGATCACAGTTGCATTTCCAACCATAAATTGTTTTTGGCTTGAGTTTAACGACTACTCTACAATCTAAACCAGAACACGTCAGTGGCGAAAACTGACGTTAGATCAGGGACATATCAAGCGCTGATATCTGAGTGAGCCGTCTTAAAACTCGATCACATTAATTTTAAATTAAGCAAAACTATATAAAAATTAATCTCTGTTTCCATTGGTCATCGGATCACGAGCGGAAGAATTTAGCTATTTATTTTTTGTTGTGTTGATCACAGAGAAAAGTTAACGAAAATATAAATAGACTAGAGTAGCATTATTTTATATACAAAAAACAATTGCTGTTCGTTAGTCTCGCTAAAACTCGAGAACAGCTGGACCGATTTTGCTAATTTTGATTTTGGATTATTTGTGAAAAAGGAAAAACTGCGAGGAATATAGGAAAACAATATTTCAAGTGATCCCATACAAACAGAAGGGGTGGAACAAAGTTCGCCGGGACAGCTAGTAATAAATAAAAGTGGATGTACTCACCCTTCATTATTCCTAAATTGTGTATACACATGTATCCTTTTCTAATGACTTGGTTGCCGAGCTGTCGATGACCAGATTTCGTTGCATTTTCCGATTGGTTCTGAGCGCTGTGGGCAGGTTAAAACAAGTTTCAATAAACTATTCCACAATTTTAATATTAATTATAGTCCAAAAGAATATTTAAAAAAACACATTCCATTTATTTTGCAGCAATTTTATTGTTTTGGGAAAAAACATACTCCCTTACTAATAAAACTTACGCGCCCGTTGATCTGGTGTGTAATTACACATTTGCTAACAAAAAATGAAGTTACACACCAGATTTTCAGTTTTAGTAGTAAGGGAGATAATATATTTAAGAAATTCAGGCAGAATATTTATCAATCCCAACACAAATTTAAACGTAATAAGAGCTTACCAAACAAAATATCTCCATATTATTTCACAAATAAAAAATAAGACCTTGTCAACGTCGAATTATATCCTAAAACTAGCGATCAAGCAGAAACATTTTCAAAAGGAGTACGCGTAATATGCTTAAGAATATCTGTGATGTTAGATGACTCAACGACAATAAGAATTGAATTGAGTTGACCGCCTCGTTGGTCGAGTGGCTAGCGTCCACGCCTAACTATACCGATCAACCGCGAGGCTCGGGTACGATTCCCGAGGGGGGCAGGCATTTGTGTGTTTAGATGTCTGCATTTCCGGATCTGGGTGTTGATTAAATTTATTCTGGTATCTATTTAAGTATTTCTATGTAATAGTATCGTTGACTAACACCCATAACACAAGCATATAATTTGCTTACTTTGGGGTTAGATTAAATTTTTGTCCAGTGAAATTTACTTATTTATTATTTATCTACTAATAAAAGAAGAATGATGAAGAAATGGTGTAGGTGAAAGTTTTTCTCAACATTTGACAAATTACCACATAAACTTACCACCACCTTACCACAAAATGAAATACCAATAGGAGACTAGGACGATGAAGAGTAGGTAAAAGTTTTAAGCAAGTTTAGAAAATCACCACCAAAATCTTACCTTCCCACAACATAGATACCACAAAACCATAACAGACGATGGCAAGTATCAATGCTTACTTCTGAATAGTAGACATTATAGTTTAATTTCAATAACCTATCTAAGATAAGAAGTTGCCTCTATGGTCAAATAGTCCGGTGTTGGAGTTAACTACATGAGATCCCGGGTTAAATATCCGGTTCGGTACATATACATATATATATATATATATATAGAAACAACGTTAAATAAAACAACGTTGCCCGGGAATGGAAAATTGTCCGGTTGGTGAACCCATCCCATTATGGGACCTTCTCTAATAATCTATAATTATACTTTCGGCTAATCATGGGTACCCAGGCTGTACTTCTGCCTACCACTTAGGAGATACGGTCGTCGAGATACTCACTCACTCACTCACTCACTCACTCACCTTCTATCTAAAACAACAGTTGCAATAGATCAGTAACCTAGCAGCTACTGTTTTTTTAAATAATAAAAATACACACACATACATTTCTTTACGCCAAGTCTCTTACGAGGGTAGGCAGAGGTTATGTGCCAATTAAAATTAACATCCCAAATTCCCTTGGCTGGATGAACCAATTTTGCTAATTATTTTTTGTTTAGTTATAGTCAGGAGAAGGTTCATCTAAACAGACAAACTGAAAAAATTGCAGGGAAAACAGAAAAAAACAATATTTTAATTTTTCTCATGCCGACTCTGAGTCTGCATAGCTTTCAATCTCAAGCAGGACAAACTTCGTCAGGTCGGCTAGTAATTAATAAAAATGTAATAGCTCTTAACTAATGAAATAAGGCTTTTTCTCCAGGTCGGCTAGTAATTAATAAAAATATCTTAGCATCAAAACCCTAATAAAATAAGACTTCCTCTTACTGTAGGTAGGTTATTGAATTTGACCATAGATTAACACAACGATAAAATGTTAGTTCGATGATTATATTTTGTATGCTTTGGTTAGTTGATAAACGAAAACAAACAAAAAATACTTGGCAAATCCAATGAAATCCTCATGGTTAGTATTCATATAGGCGAGTTGGCAGTCGATGTGCAGAATCAGTTGGTCCTTGCACTGTTGTTCCCGCGACCGGATATGCGACATGATGATCCCCTCCGTCACCTCGCGGAGTCGTGGGTAGCGCGACATCTGACAATTATTACCGACAACTTATCAAATATAATTACTTGGCGAATCCAATGAAGTCCTCGTGGTTGGTGTTCATGTACGCGAGTTCGCAGTCAATGAGTATCACGAGTTGCTCCTTGCACTGTTGTTCGCGAGACCGCACGTGGGACATGATGATCCGTTCCGTCTCCTCCCGCAGCCGCGGATAGCGCGACATCTGACGGTCATCACGGACGTCTTAGCATCTACTATAGTTTCTTCCAAACTCAAAGCGAAAAACGGCCATTGAACATTGAGTTAAAAACAGGACTAATCAACATTTCTTGAATCGTTTAAAAAAATGAAAAAAAAATATTTCAGGTTTGACTTGCAGTAATTATGCAAATTGCTAATATTGCTCTACTATCCTTTACTACAAACATAATATTTAACATAAAGTTAGACAGAGAGATAGTTTATAGACACATATCAGCAAAGAATAATTGTAATACTAAAATAATAGGAGCTAACTGAACAGAACTGAGACGGAATAAGACCCCGACCTGTGTCAAACGTGACTCTTAACGCGGGAAAAACAGGTTTGATATCTCTGGATGAACTCGACGCGTGTCAACGCTCAATCCGCCTTTGACCACGAACCACATTAACTGTACACTTTAGTTTTCGTTTGGCACTAACTTAACACCTAGGGCCACTTATTGTTTTTCGCTTCGCATTTGGAACAGACTATAGCCCATCATCACTGATATTTAAAAATGAAAATTAAATTGAATATTCATTGTAAGAACACATACACTAGCATACGACATAATAAAAAAAAGCTACGGCGAACAATAATTATAAAGAATAAATTGATCTTTCAACATTATTTCAGCTATTTCGTCCACCTTCGACACTCATCAGATGACTACGAGTTCGGTCATGTACAGTGACATCATGAGTCTTATCAGTTATCGTTAAACCTATTACTCCTGCATACATACCCTTTCAGTGCACACCCGAACAACATTTGAAAGTTCTTGTACCACCAGATCCACACATTTGAGGCTGGGTTCCTTTAGTCGGGCTATTTGTTTTTTTACTATCGCTTCGAATGCCATGTCCGGTGTGAAGAGACCAACCTATAAAGCAAAACAGACAATGAGACAATGAGAATTATGACGATCTTAATATCAGCCGTGGTTGAGGCATGATAGGACATTCAAAAGACAAAATACTGTAATAGATAATACTAGCTAATGTTAATACAAATATACAAATGTTTCCCTTAAATTCACAACACATATAAAATGCAATGTGAGGTTAAATAATATTTAATATTTGTCCTAACAGCGAAATCCGAATGGTG
Organism: Calephelis virginiensis; assembly: GCA_002245475.1. Taxonomy (NCBI): domain Eukaryota; kingdom Metazoa; phylum Arthropoda; class Insecta; order Lepidoptera; family Riodinidae; genus Calephelis; species Calephelis virginiensis. Next base: position 248,419 of record NJDC01058124.1, read on the forward strand.
ATCTTTTATATTAGGGCCCTTCGTATCACTGAAAGAGGCTCTAGAGTGAACCAAGTAAAGGAAGATAATTAAAAAGACGGAAGCTTGTTTGAAACGTGACCAACGTCAGAACGAAGAAGAAAAAAATGTTGAGGTTTGAATTGATGTCCACTAATGAACCTCAGCCGAATCCAAATGAGAACTGATGGATACCAATACTGTTTTGTATTCAGCTTATAGCTCAAGAGCAGTAGGGTTACTCTTGAACCTCGATTTCATGCAAATTGAAAATTGCAATCGGATATGACATTTTAGGTACTATTTAAACACAGTACTAGCGGATTACTAAGATTTCGTTCCACACGAAATTCAACAAAAACGATAAAATAATTTATTTTTTATTAATAACTCAATGTTAATGTGTTCAAGAGTACGTAAAATGACATATCCGATTCCAATTTCCAATTTACATGAAATCGAGATTCAAGAGTAATCTTAATGACAATCTTTTCATACGAAGTATTTGTTAAACGCTGAAAATTTATTGTATGCTACTTTTTAGTTTATTTTATTGTGGAAACATTAATCTTCTACATGGCACATGAGATATCACGGTATCATCAATTTTTAGCTTTTACTAAACACAAAACATAAAGGATACTTCGAACTAGATAGTAATATATATACTAGATATGTATATATACTATAAGTACATGTATCTGTAGGGCATAACTTCCCGCGGTAACGGTAAAGAAAATAAATTAAAAATTTCGCCACGGGACTTGAATCCTCAGTAGCTCCAATGGTTAGATCATTCGTCGGCTTGAGACGAAAGGTACAGTTTCAAAACATGTCTGGGGCGACATTATTCTTTCTTTAAAATTTATAGAAGGGGGTCACTGAACTCATCAACAGGTTATGGCTTGCTTGTTTGCTTCTACCCTGTTCAAGAGAGATAAGATTATGATAAATAATAACTTACCCTAATACCGTGAATATTTCGAATGGCAAACGCGATCTCCCTACGCAGCTCCTTCTCGTCGAACTCCATTTTGACAATTTCGAAAGGGAACCGCTCGTGGAAGAGCCGGTTGATTTTCGCACCGCCCGACAGCTCGTTCGTGTTGATCTGAGCAGACCCGGACCCTTCGATCGTCCTCTCGAAGTCCGTCTGGAGCTGTTGAATCATTCTGGAAAATGAAAAATGAAAATGTTGTAATAAACAAGTATTTCTTATTCTTTACTTTGCATGTTATATTAAAAAATTGATACTATTTTCCGAAGCTAACAGATAACTCGAGGCTGTGGGATGTGATGACCCTATCGCCAACAAGTGATTATAAAATCGTTTGTTACCGATTTATTTTACTTGTACTATCAATCATAACAAGGCAATATATCACTTTGCAGAAGCTTGTTTCATGCAGTAGGCAAACGAAATATCTAAGCCCTCACCATAAGTTTACGACTTGTCAAGTTTACTACACTCTGTACATTTTTTGTATGAAAACTTTGAACAGCGCCTATATTAGTAACTAAGAGAAAAACATTTTTAAAACAAAAGCGTCTTAGATTTCGACACGTAACTTACCGAACGTAATTATAACGTTAACGAATAAACAAACTCATGGTAAAGGCTCTGACCTCCGTACAATACTTTACTGTAACTACTGCTTTACCTATATCTGATGCCATAGTGTTACCTAATCATTGTTGTGTGTTAAAGGATACGATAGATGACAGACTTGAACACGTGGCATAATATCCCAGCTATGAAATATTAACGCTCCAGTAATATTTATGGTGTCTATAAGTAACTGTTGTCTTTCTTCTTCGATCAAGAGAGCCGCATGATTTTTAGCAATCTATATAGTATGGTACAAAACAATATAACCATTGTTCTTACAAATAAGCTAAGGTTTCTTTTTATAAACAACTAGCCGACCCGGTGAACTTCGCATCGCTTTACATCATTAACATCTACTGACAGTTTGTATGGATAAAACCACTTATTAAATTATTTTCCCCAGAATCTTCCTTTCAGAATTATCTTCTCCTAACAATAACTAACACAACAAAAAGAGAATTAGCAATATTAATGTATCCGTTTAGGCGTAATGGTATGGCCACGTGAAATGTGTATAAATTTTTATTTATATATAGACACTCAAAACACTAACTGTAGCATAGCCTTCGTCTTGATAGAGGGGTCGTCTGGTCGAAAGTGTTTGTACTGATCCACATCTTTCTCAAGGGCAAGTAGCTGCTTCTGAAGCTTGTCGCGCAAGCCGGGCAGTGTATCTCGAATGTGGTTGGTCAGCTGCTGATTCAATACCCGCTGCAAATACGGTGTGCCGAGCCGGTCCGCAATGTGTCGATATGAGGGGTGGCTGTAAAGAGACAACAAATTTTAATACAACTAAAAAAAATAAAAAAAAGGTATATTTTCGTACGAATCCAAGAAGTGGTAGGCGATCTAACAGGGCATTCACTAGCCGGATAAACCGAGTCCCACAATATAATAGGTGGCAAACCTATCGACAACCGCGTATTTATCTAATCCAGGGCAAAGTTGTTTTATTTACCTGTATCAAAAAAATAAAAAAAACACATTTTCTTTATAGCGCGACCTGGGAATCGAACCGACTCACCGAGCTCATAACATCAAGTCTAACACCGGACCATAAAAACGACAAGTTAAAAGTAAGGAATAGGGGTTAGATATTAAATTGTGTAGACTATGGCGCCCAGAACTGATAATCGTCACTAGTATTACTTTATAGTTACTTTATAACTAAAAAGTTTGTGTTATTGTATGTAGGCTTTCTTTTCAAGTCAAAAAGTTAAATCGATTCTCAGGAGTTAAGCATTGCAATACATTGCTAAAGCTACGGTCAATACCTAGTTTACTTGTCTGTTCCAAATGCACAGCGAAAAAAATCACTGACTCTAAGTTCTACGTTAGTGCTGAACGTAGGCGCTAAAAGCGTAGCTTTTCATACAATAATGTTACAATTTACACAGTAAACGCGGTTTGTGGTGAGCGTCAACAGTCGTGGAGTTCATCCAGAAATGTCAAATCAGTTTTTATGACAATATGAGTTGTGACAAGAGCGGGAAGCTCATTCCGTTTATAGTTCTGATTAGTTAGCTGATATAAAAAATTCTATCAATTACCGCGTCGTTTCTATTTACGTTTATAAGTTCAACAGTCATCGAGGTTTCGTAATTAATGAGTAAATATTTTTTCGCATAATTATGTATATCAAATGATATTTAAAGGATATATGAAGGAATTTGCATAATTACTGTAAGTTGAACATCAAATCTAATGTTGATTAGCCCTATTTTGCACTCTAACATCAATGGCCCTCTTCGTCTTTCCGTATGAAACATCTGTCTGTGAGCTTCTGTAGTAAATAAAATATAAAATGAGGGTATCAATGAAATGTCAAATCACATGATACGATGAATAAGTCTATTAGGCCACTAGCCATTCTCGACTGACTTCAAATAGAAAAACACAAAGGCTAGCAACTACATTATTGGGTACATAATATGTACTCCAAGAGCTACCACATTTTTTTAAATTGTAATTGTATTATAAGTAAAACTGCAAAACACCGTCTTCAATTTTAATAATGATATCATCTAAGTAGACATAAATTGAGCATTAGCCTTAACTTCCCTGGGTTCTCATAATCAAATCAAAACTTGGTGACAATGCGACAACCTTGTAAGTACACTCTTAAAAAAAAGAAATTTTAATATCGTTTTAGAAATGACGAATAACAGTCATAAAAATATATAAATAATGGGGGGGTCGAACATATAACTTCCTCCTTTTTCAGAAGTCGATTAAAAATAAAATACTGAAACATTCCATAAACATATTCTTTTTTTTAACCTCATGAACTTTAACGATTCTTTAAAAACTATGCAAAGAAAATGTCCAAAGCTACATTCGTGATCTTATCTCAATATTAAAAAAAAATAGAAACACGATAAAAATGCATTAAACATTACACATTATTATCAACGTAAGGACGTGACGTAAAACAAATTTATAGGTTCGCTGACCTTTATCTAACGTAGTAGTAAATAAAGACCGGCACGCTAATTTGCACTATCTGTCTCCAATATTTTATCATAATTGGCCTAAAACCGGCACAATGAGATTCATTGTTAGTATCAGCTGGTTGACGAAATATTACTGTCCTATTATCAACACTTTTTTTCCTGTCCGGGCTTCCTTGCAGAATAGACCATCTGCCTTCCTGCCAGTCACTAACACCGTGACATCTGACTAGGAAGTAGAGTTTCACAATAACTCGTCCGGTATGATACCACCGCCTTACCTATTCCTGCCGTTGACATGTTCCGATTGGAGAATAAATAAGCCGATAAGCTAATTATTGCTCGAGGCCTAACATCCCGGCCTCAGGTTAGCAACGCACCATTACCACCATTGTTGTCTCTAGGCGGCGTGAGTTTCTTACCATCAGGAAATCCGTCTGCTTGTTTGACTTTCAATATCATAAAAAAACAACTTCTAAAAAAATAGGAGGTTACAATATGTTCGTCTAATATTTTTTATATAACATGTTTATCTTAAAACGGATTTTAAAAATGATTTCTTTATTTAAAAGAGCGCATTGCCAAGGTAGTCCTTTTCCAACCAAGTATGATAGTAGTAGATGTATGATACTGTCATCTCAGATGCATCGAGAAAAAAAACAACTTTTTGAGATAGGTCAAAGTCTGTGTTGTACAGATTTAATGCACTAAAATTATTATAATAGTTATTATTTATGAGGTTTACAGTCGGTACTCTCAGCATGAATATGTGGCGGTTTTTTTTTATAATAGAGGAGGCAAACGAGCCTGTAGGAACGGGCATCCGCAACATCAGGAGTATCACAGATGCCTTGCCGACCTTTAAGGAATGAGTACGCTCTTTTCTTGAAGTTCCCTAAGTCATAATTGTTTGGGAGTACCGCCCTCGGTAACTGATTCCACAAAGGTGTTGTGCGAGGTAAAAAATGTCTTCGGAATCGCACAGTTGTAGATCGCCACGCATCAAGATGATGGGCATGATACATTATACTCTAACGCGAAGTCCGAAGGTGGTTTATAAATAAACAATAAAAAAAACAAATATCTCTGGACAAGTCGCACAAATTGAAATGTAACATCAAAGTAAACAAATTGCATGCTTGTGTTATGAGTGTTCGTCAAAGATACCAATACACAGAAATACTTAAATAGACACCAGAATAAATTTAATAATGCAGTAATTGGTATATTACGAGAAATGTCAAAAACTAACTCATAAATTTTTACGAATTCGGTTTGACGAAAACAGAACAACTAAATCATAAACGGTGGCACAGGTCTAATAATATCAAATTACATTATAGAGGAATTATATTATACTAAGCTATATAATATAATAAAAAAGAACATTTAATGCAATCGATTGTTGTTAATAGTGATCAATTTTATTTTTTTAAATAACAATATACCTCTTCTGGACAGGTTTCAATTCTTTACAAAAAAAAAAACGAACAGATAAAAAAATCAAGGTGCGAACATTTTATTCTTATAAAAATAAGAAAAGTGCGATGCGGACTAACCTTACTAAAAATGATTCAAATTTTATTTGGATTGTATTTCGTAAAATCGAAACATTAGGTAAAAAATGCAATTTATTCCGACATCTTAATATTTATATGCAATAAGTAAGCATCTTCAAGCCCACGAAGCCCTCGAAGAGGTAGGCGGAGGCACAACCTGAGCACCCACAACTAACCGAAGACACTAAGTCCCACAATGTGATAGGTGACAAACCTATCACCAACCGGGCACATACATACCATATTCCGGGTAACGTTAATTTTAATAGAAAATACACATTTCCTATTATTTTTTTGCTGCCCAACCCAGGGTCGAACCCGGGACCTCAAGAAGTCAAGTCCGACGCCAGACCGCTTGACCACAGAGGCGATAATGTTTATATTTGTTACATAATTTAAGCGCAAATACGTTTAACGCCTACATATACCAAATCTAAAGCAGAATGTGTGGAAAAAATACCTGAGGAAAAACTGTCGTTCTGCTTTCAGTGCAGCAGAGATATCCTTGCGACCATCGATATCCTTTTGTGAACGGTTGACGACTCCAATGTAGCCACGGCGCAGGGGCAACAGTTTGTTCTCCAAAACGTCCCGTGCGTCGGTACCCTCGTCCATGAGATCCAGCTTCGTGATGACACCGATTGTGCGAAGACCTAATAACAAAGATATGCGTTAGAATTTAAACTTTTTATTGTCAGTACATGGATGAATTATATTGCATACATACTGTCTAACTAACACATGTACTTTTTTACAACACAGGTATGTGTATTGTAAAAAAGCAATATGTTGCTGTTGCACATGTTATATAAAGTAGTAAGTAGTATATGTAATAAATAGTTATTAGTTAGTAAACTTTTTTATTCATCAACATATTATGAGAGATTTTTTTCTTTTATGCAACACATTTCTGTTATGCTTAACAAAAAAAAACGACTGTATAGTAAGTAACACTTAATTTCGCGCACTGCATTGTTTGTGACTGACTGACTAAATGAGTATGGTAAAACTAAATTCAATCACTGCACTAAAAAAACAATCTAGTAAAAAAATATTTTTCAATTCGTAAACGATGGGCCTGCGACATCTTTCTTCCAATAAAAAATGCAGGTGGACTTCTACCATAGTCCTTACATCCCGACCACACAACAGCGATGCACCTGGAACATCTACAGACTCCAAAATCACGGTTATCTATTACAATCAGTAGTGATATGTGCTAGTTCGCTCTTTTATCACACAAAATAAGTATCTCCTCGCCCATATCACCGAAGAAGACGGTAGAGGCACAAACAGGGCACCCACGGCACAACCCGAAAAGTATTTTCATGCTCGTGTCACCAAAGAGGTAGGCAGAAGTACAACCAGGGCGCCCACGACCAGCCGAAGACACTAAGTTCCACAATGCGATAGGTGGCACCGATTACCGATCGGGTACATATCCAATCCCGGGCAACGTTATTTTTATAAGAAATCTCTTTAGTGAAATCACTCTTCTTTGGTGCCCGACTCGGGGGTTCAAACCAGCGACCACACAGTCAAGTCGGACGCCGGAACTCAAGGCACAGGCGCCATATCATAAGAAAGGTTCTACGAAACATTAAAACGGCAAAAGCTCACCTTGAGGGTCGACTTCTTTGGCAAGTTTGAGAGCATCGCTATTAGCTAAATCTGTATTTGCAGGTGTGACGGCGAGGATCAGACACGACTCCCGCTTGATGAACTGGAAGATCATTCCCTTTATCTGTTGCTCTATGTCCGCCGGCTGGTCACCGATTGGCACTTTGGTCAAACCGGGCAAATCGATCAACGTCAGGTTGAGGACTGAAATAAAAAAATAGCAGGATTAAGGATTACATTCTATATGGATATGTTTGAAAACACCTAATTCTCTCTGTTTTTTTTTATTTTACAGAAAAGCTAACAAGCAGAAGAATTTAGACGGCAAGGAAACACTTGTTGACTTATAATTTAATTTTTTTAACCTGCGCGAAAAAAGAAGAGGTTCTCAATGTATCTATTTTTTTTAAATAAGTACCTTCACGCCATTATAACCGTAGAGGTAACAGAGGCACAAACAGAGTACCCACGACTAGCCGACACTAAGTCCCACAACGTGATACGTGGCAAGTCTATAGCCAACCGGGCACGTATCCAATTCTAAGGAGAATTTTTTTTAAAACCAAATTTTCTTTTTGTTGATTGACCCGCGAATCGAACCCAGGACATCATTAAGTCAAGTCCAACACCTGGACCGCTAGACCACAGGGGCGATTTTTTTTTTATGTTTCTTACGCGATTGCTCGACCAATAACGAACGGATTTTAATAGTTCTTTTTTCGAAATTTGGGGCCACGCTTACGGAATGGTCGTTTATAAATTTTATCAAGATCAGACAAGCTGTTTGTATGTTACACTTATTAATGTGTAACTCAAAAACCTGTCATCGGATCATAATTAAAATTAAATACGACAAATTTTAAAAGGATTAAGTTAGAGTGAAAAACCAGGATCCTCTTAATCTAAACTAATATTATAAAGCTGAAGAGTTTGTTTGTTTACACGCGCTAATCTCAGAAGCTATCGACTAATTAAAAAAACAGTGTTAGATAGATACCCCTTTTATCAAGGTTAGGCTATAGGTTACATGTCAACAGCTATGAAAAATAAAGTAATTATTCCACGGGGACAAAGACACGAGCGGAAAAAAAATCATTTATCTCTCTTACAAACTCACCAGCTCCAGGCAACCCTAGCGATATCGATATCGCAAAATTGATTGTGTATCGGACGTAAAGAAACCCGTATCAGGTCTTATTATAGGAATAGCAGTCTTTCATCGTGAACGTATCTCATCGATGTTTTTTTAGCACTACTCTAATAATAATTGTAGAAGTATTTTCTTTCGTATAAGAAACGTCCTGAAAAATATGAGCTTGCATCTGAAAACCCTAACGCCGGTTTTAAATTTACATACATACATATCTTCACGCCAAGTCACTTACGGGGTAGGCACAGAGTATCAAGTGCCAGACCTCACGATACTGACGAAATGGGGATTCATTCATATATATATATAGATTTTGCAACGAAGTAATAAACATCATTAATGTCATTTCTACACAATTCTTAACGCTATTCGGTATAGAAAGCAATAAATTGCAAAAAAACCGACAAATTCACATCGCGATTTGATAATTCTTTTTTCAAAAAGTACCTACATAGCTAATCATTCCGAGATGATCCCATACACATTTTATCAAAATCTCAAGAGTGGTTTTTGAGTCATCGCACTTTCATATATTTCGACGACATCATGATACGATAATCGTGTCCAAATTTACAGAGGACCACCTCGGAATCATGATCCTACTTACCCCAAAAGCAACCATTAAAATGTGGTCATTAAGCGAGTAATTGCACAACAAACATACAAAAAATAGACAAAACTAATAACCTCCTCCTTTTAGGTATCGGTATTTTTGTCCCGTGTTGGTCCGGGCTCCTTTGTAGAATAGACCATCTATCTTCCTGTGCCAGGCAGCTCGTAAAATGCGAACATAGGCTTACCGTCACTAGCATCGTGACATCTGACTAGGTGGTAGAGTTTCGCAGCGACTTGCTCGAATAGGTACAACCGCCTTGCCTATACCTGCCGCTATAAAGTCAGCGCTTGCCGTTGTCGTGTTCCGGTTTGGAGGGTAAGGTAGCCGGTAAACTTACTTTTGCTCGAGGCCTAGCATCCCGGCCTAAAGTTGGCAAGCAACATTACCACCTTTGGTGTCTCTAGGCGGTGTAAATTTCTTACTACCAGGAAATCCGTTTGCTTGTTTACCTTCTAATATCACAAAAAAAATCGGTTGTGAATCACTACCATTTTGCAAATTGCAACAATTTTGCATTCAGTTTATAGGAAGCGTTTCAATTAGTATCAGCACCAGACGCCGTTCTCCCCCTCCTCTTGGTGAAGGTAATACACGCTTGACGCGGCCCGCCGATATCACAACCAATTGTATCAAATGGATTATGGAAACAAAACCATGTCACTAGACTCGATATCGTAAAAATATTTATTGTTAACTGAACAATATTAGTATATTTAAGATAAAAAAATATTACAAGAAAAATAAAAATAAAAACCAGGAAATAACATCACATATTTTAACGTAATGTTACCAAATAGGTTCAAGTTATTTTTCTCGATATTAAATGGTGCCACAGGAACATTTTTTCGGGATAAAAACTAACCTTTGTGTTAATCCAGGTTACCCTCTTCTATGTGTGTGCCAAATTTCTTGAAAATCGGTTAGGCAGTTTCTGCGTGAAGCAAACATACAAGCTTTCGCATTCATAATATTAGTAGAATTCAAACTTATTATAGGTATGTACCTATATTTATAACAATCGTGACCTAAATACCATAAATGTTATCATATGTAATGGTACTGTGTTTATATGTAATTTACAAACTTTCATACATATTTCATACATAATTCATACATACGCCAAGACCTTTAGTCAATGACCTTTAAGGCTATATACTCACACAATAAAGTTAAAAAAAAACTAAAAAAAAAGTTTGATTTGAATTGGCGATCGGAAGAGAATGAACATGATTTTTTTAAACAAATTGTCTAACCTCAATTGATTTCTTATTACCCGAGACCCGAGTACGTGAGCACCATTATCAACAATTCTATTTGGCGCCAATACCTTGAAATAAATTTCATCCTTGACCTTGTCACCTTAAAGCAGTGGCACCACCAACGAAGTAACTCTGAGATTTGAGAACTTATAACGTGTTTACACATGCGTGTTCTCATTGCGAATTTTGTTATCTGTATTTAACGTGTTAAGGGCAGCTTGCACGTTCCTGGATTATATTACAACGAGACGTAGGACTACTATTTCAATTATGCGCTTCCTAATCTAAATTTAAGCGAAATGATTAATTACGTGTAATAACAACTCCATATCTTATTATCTATATATATATATCTTTAAAATACATTCGAATTTCCAAAGCTTGACTAATAAAGCCGAAGCGCATAATTTCAATAGTACTACTGTAGATTATTTCATTCAGAACTATTTATTTTTATGATATTGGAAGGCAAACAAGCAGACGGATTTTCTGATGGTAAGCAATTGACGCCGCCTACACACCAAATGTGGTAATGGTACGTTGCCAAGCTGAGACCGGGATGTTGAGACTCGAGCAAAAGTAAGTTTATGACAGTTACTGAAGTTATGGTGACAGGAATGGGTAAGGCGGTGGTACCAATCCGGGGGATTCGCTGCGAAACTACGACCTAGTGGCTAACTTTAAACATAGAAAAGTATGTGATGCTATATTAAAAGGACATGTCACTTGAATGAATGAAAAAATTGACTAAACAGTTAAGCACTTGATTGAGCTAAACCATTAGGAAAAATATTTAGAGGGAGACCAGTACAAAAATGACAAGATAATATTTTTTTAACGGCAGACAAAAACTGAATATAATAGCAAAAAACAGACCGGAGTTGGTCCACCTCGTTGGTCGAGTAGCTAGCGTACACGTATAACTGCACAGACCAACCGCGAGGCTCGGGTTCGATTCCCGACGGGGGCAGGCATTTGTGTGATGAACATTTAGATGTCCGCATTTCCGGGTTTGGGTGTTTATAAAATTTATTCTGGTATATAATTAATCATTTATATGCATAAGTATCGTTGACTAACATCCATAACACAAGCATATAATTTGCTTACTTTGGGGTAAGATTCAATCCCCCTTACTAATAAAACTTACTTACTTAAGGGATCGCCTCTGTGGTCTAGCGGTCTGGGTGTTGGACTTGACTGCATGAGGTCCCGGGTTCGAATCCCGGGTCGGCCAACAAGAAGAAAATTGGATTTTTTCAATTTTCGAATTTAAAAAAAAATGTTGGTCGGGATTGTAAATTTGCCCGGTCGGCGATAGGTTTGCCACCTATCACATTGTGTGACTTGGTGTCTTCGGCTAGTCGTAGGTGCCTTGGTTGTACCTCTGCCTACCTCTTCGGGGATATGGGCGTGAAGATACTTAAGGGAGAATTTGTGTAACTTATCCAGGGATAGTTATTTATAAATATGGATTTGTTTATTTTCTGCTTGTCTGACAGTACTAAAAAGTCCAATTAGTTTTGCATAAGACTCGGTAGAGACAGTTCAATCATCTCGGTCTTCCGTTGACAAGTTCAATGCTTTTCACGCATTGTTGGTCGGACATGACGAAAACAAATTGTGAAAATGACGTTGATCAAAATGGTCAGGACCGTATACAGGCGGAAAGCGGCGGCGGCCAATGAACAAGAATTTCACTGTATATATTATTACTAGTGGTCGCCCATTTTTCGAAATTCGACCATAACAAAATTTTAATAGCTTGTTGATAAGAACGCCATATTCATTTCTCAAGACCAACTACTTTATTTCCAAACTGTATGATTATAGTTTGTGCGCCATCTGTGATGTTTTATCGTTAGCATCAACATATTATTTGTTTGTGTGTGTCAAATGCATGGTAGTGTGGGTAATGTTTTATTTATTGATTTAATGTACTTGTATAAGCATTATTATTGAAAAATATTAGCGTTCTGCACTTCTCCTACACATAAACTATAAGTGTTTCAAATTTTATGCTCCTGCGTCCGCGCAATTTTCGGAAAAAAGGGTCCAAAGTTTTGGCATCACGTAAAATTATTTAATGATTTTGTATAGATCATATAAACAAATAAATGGAAATGGAGTGTGTGTTTGTAAATTTAAAATAACTGCTGTTTACTACATGCATATGAATGTATATAATATGATACATATACCAAAATAGAATTTTTACAATTTTGTCTGTCCGTCCGTTTGTTCCGGCTTATCTTGGAAACGGCTGGACCGATAATAGCGGAACTTTCACTGGCAGGTAGCTAATATAATAAGGAGTAACTTAGGCCAGTTTTAACTAACTCTAACTCTTTTGTTAAATGCCACGAGGACTTATCGCGACACAACTAGTTCTATCCTATTAATATTATAAATGCGAAAGTTTGTCTGTTTGTTACTCCTTCACGCAAAAACTGCTGAACCGATTTCCATAAAATTTGGCACACAGACACAGGGGAACTTAAAGGATTTTTTGCCGAAATAATGCTCCTGTGAGAACATGCGGACAACGCCGCGGGCAATAACTAGTACTTATTAAATCTTACAACTTTGTTGACATAGCTTTTTGACATTTTAAAAATTTTTAATTTTTTTTGTTTTGTATTAACATAACTTTTTTTTACATTCTAAAAATGTTTAATTTTTGTTATTTTTTTGTTAACAGTTTCCCTATTCCAATAAAGAAAATTATTATTGTTTTCGGCTTGTCATGGGTGCCCTAGTTGTCTCTGCCTACCCTTTCGGGGATATAGGCTTTACTTTTATAACACATTTAGTACATGTTCACAAAAAACTGCAGACAAGATTACCTTTATAATTCAGTCGAAATCGAACATTAACAATTGGCAATTGCATAGCTGATATTATCTTTAATTATTGTAGTACTGGAAGTTATTTAATCTTCGTTCAACACTAATTTCTTGCGGATTAGATAAAGGTTCAGTACCTTATTTTTATGTATAACTGGCAGATCCTGCGAAATTTGTATCGCTTATGAACACCTACTAACAGTTTGAATGAACAAAATAGAAGTGTGGTTTTTTCCTACTCCCCTGAAAATTTCCTGATTTTTTTTTCATATGATCCTTCTGATAATTACCAATACAAAAAAATAATATAAAAAAAACAGTAATAACACTAAATCTTTATGAATATGACATATTTTTTTAAAAAACACTTAAGTATTGTATATAGAAAGCAGAACCGAAGCGGCAGAAATATATTAGGCGATGAATCCCTACCCGGGCAAATTACTGTCCAGCAGAACTTAACCAGTGACCTTGTTGGTAATGATTTGTTTAACCCGCGCTTGCCTCTCACTATGTGCCTTTCTTTGCCTCTACAATATCATAAAAAAGGAGGTATATTCAACTTCGCGGATGTCGAACCAACATGAGGAAAAACCAAAAATAAATCTTAGTCGCCATAGTTATAAAGCAATAGCAAATAACATTAAAAATATAACATTTTAGGATTAACAAAATAATCTAATGTAACTTATCTTTGACATGTTTTAATTATAAATGTTTTATGAAAATCAGGAAAGTTTGCAACAGTGTTGCCACCTGTGGCAATATTATGTGTTTATTATAAAACTGATAGCAATCTTTAGATAATTTACATGTAATTATTTAATTTAGATGCAAATAATATGCGTCTGTGGGAGTTATTTTTGTGTACCTTGGGCTTGAGCTCGTTAGAGTACTTCATATTTAAATGCTTTGTCTAATATACTAGTAGACAAAGTAGGTAAATGAATGTAAAAGACAGTGTTTTACAAAGTTGTAAAGTATGTAAAGTCACTATTTTCCCCAATTTTAGGATAAAATATTTAATCCTCAACATCGCTTAGGCTTAAAGCTTAGGCTTTGCACACATTAGCCAAGAATAATTTAACTGCAAAAAAACGACTCTCAATTATTTTATTACTACGTCCCGTCTTGATAAAAAAAATTCTAAAGATAACTAATGATTTTTTTTCAATTCAATTCATTTATTTGTAGAAGTAGCTACAGTCATAGATCGTAAAGATCACATTACAAAAGAAAAAGATTCCGAGTTGTTCGCACAATGAATGAATGACATGGAAATTTATACATCATGAAGTAAGTATGTATGATTCAAAAACCATTAGTGGGATAATACCCTTTGTTACCACCTCGAAATCAGACCAACCTTCTCAAAAAAAAAAACAACCATCAAAATCGATTTGTTATTGGTCGAGTGATTGCGTAATAAGCATTAAAAAAAACAGTCGAAATGATAGCCTCCTCCTTTTTTGGGCCGGTTAAAAAGCATTTACTAAGTGTAAAAGATGGCCGCGCTATAAAGCTCCTGGCGGCCACTTGAAACCGTTGCGAGTTTTACATTTTTCCGAGGTTTGTAACTCTGGACGAGATTCCTTCCATATATCCATTAATATAATATCCATCTATTTCTACAATAGTATTATTGTTATTTCTTTTGCGATAAAATTGAACTAGGATATCAAATCAACAAAATCATTGGTTATTCACGGCATAATAATGTCTGGCAGGATTGCATTGAGCGATAAGACCGCCATTTGTAATTATTTTGGATTATTTTTTTATATCTTGCATAGTTATGATATTGTAAAATAAAGAAATAAATAAAAGGTTAGGAACGATAATAACGATAAACCCGGTGGACATGATGATCTGGTCAAAGTCGCGGGGAGTCGCTGGTTACAAGCGTCTGGTAGCCGTGACTTGTGGCTAGAGATGGGTAATGGGTTAAAACCCAATCTTCCCGATTGGGTTAAAACTAGGTGATTTGGGTTTTAACCCATAATCAAATAGCGCGAAGTAAAATTCACCCCAAGTGTGTAAAAATAAAAGCCTAAACACAAAATGAGATACATTTATTATTTATTTGAAATACTTAAACTGATATGAATGTTTAATCATTACTTAAATGAGAAAAACCACTTCCATCAAACAATTTAAAACTACTAATGCCAGTTGTAGAGGGTTCCGAACTATTCGTACGTGACGACGAAGTTTGTGTATTACTCCGAAATTACATATGTACTGGTGGTGGTAGAACAGGCGTAGTAAATTTTTCAATATTGTTACTCTAATAGTTCCCATGCTTGTGTAATTCCAAATATTTTATGTTATATATGCTAGTTTTGCTGCGCTTACCGTTGTGAGTCTATTCTATGAATGTTACTGTGAGTACTAAAGGACCGTTCCACAGCTGCATACCTATGTGAAGAGTGGTGTGTGACTTTAGATAGTAGTAGCTAATAGCAGTAGATCCACAAATTTATGCGCTCACGTTGCCGATAATAATTCACAGAAATCTCCGACTTCAGAAGCCTTCTCTTTCTTTATACTATGCTAAGTTTGTCATTACATTAAAACTGACGCTTTTTCCCAATTCACGAATGAACTCCATAGCGTCGACTTTTATTAACTTCAGATCGTTGGTCTGTGGGGTCTAATAACTACGCCACAAAATGAATCGATTTAAAACATATTTTAATTCTTTCATCCACATTAAATTAAATTAATCATAGCGTAATTAAATTAAATATGCTTGCCTGGTAGAGATTGCTATTTTGGCGATAAGGCCACCTTTGTGTATTATTCAATTTTAAAGTTTTATTATTAAAGTGTATTTTTAATGTAGGTATTTTGCTGTACAACAATGAGTTTTCTATTTCATCTTTTTTGCCATTTTCTACTATTGTGATATCCCAGTAAACTGAAAATTAACATTGATTTAATGTTTTTTGATATCAAAAACAGTTTACGAATATTCTGGTCATTTTCTTCATATTGAAATATTGCGTCAGAAATAGGTTCCATAATAAGTTTACACTGTCGAATAGCTTTCCAAAAATTGTCACCCAACAGCGCTGATTTCTTCCAGTAAAAATGTTACTTTTTCATGTACAGCTAAAGTCTGTAAAGCTTATTTATTGTTTTCTATACTGTTTAAGCTATGGTAATAATTGCCCCACGGATATCGCATGGTAACTTTAAAGTTTCACCAGTATTTTTTTCTTTACAACTTTTGCAAATAAAGATGTTAAAACTTGACTTTTTTATAGCTTGAACTAAACTAACTGCCATATTCTTACTAGCATTTATTACATAAATTCTGATAATATTTTTGCAGAGCATAGGTATGTAAAATGAGTGCGGCACAGTTAAACCAGTTATGTGTGGATGTTCGTCTCTTACGAGACGAAAAGCTTTCTGGATGTTAGTTTCATTATCTCCAAAAATAGAAGCAAACTTATTTGTTACATATTCAGACATTACATTTAAAATGTATTCACTTGAATGTCTACTCTCTGCTGTTGCAATACTTTTAATCAATACTGAGTCATGTTTTGCTATTATTATATTAATTATTTCTTAATTTCCTCCCTCATTCGGATAATACCTGAACGATCTGATCGTGGAACCTTGGTCTCCCCGGATATCTACATCCATCCACATTCGTATTTTATATTTGCTTTGTCAATCTTTCATCTGTAATCCTTTTCACATGACCTAACCAGCAGAGCCCTTTCTCGTTTTAATAACACTTTTTTTCAATTCCACTCTTTCTCGGATTTCACTGTTACAAATACGGTCAGCTAGCGTTACGCTTCCATACAACAACGTTGGGATAAGCACAGAATTATGCAAAGCAAGTCTACCTAGCATTTTGAATAAAAACCTCGCTTTGAAATAGCTTACCCAGCACTCCATTCACACTATTCCCTGCACACACTCTCCTTTCCATATCCGCGATGTACCTTCCATCCTTCCTAAAAGCACTACCAAGATATACAATTTCATTTACTTGCTCCAGCACTACATCCTCTATCTCAGTAAAACTCTTACATCCGATAAAACTGATGTATTTTGTTTTCACCCAGCCAAACGACCCCGTGGGTGGAATGAAACGGGTGAAAACTGGGTTTTTACCCACTAGTAGGTTTTAATCCGGGTGATTACCCATCTCTTCGGGGGAGGCCTATGTCCAGCAGTGGACATCCTACGGCTGATGATGATGATGATGAACAGTAATTTTCAAATAAAAAATTTCAGTATGTGACAAAATCCCTAATGTAGGGCATTTCGCCAGTTCGCGTCCACTTAGTAGAGTTTGCAGGTTGGAGAGAAAATATAAAAACATTCTAGGTGTAAATTTTAACAAAAAAAATATTGTAATCCATCCAATAATTCCATTTAAGGGTAAAGCAAAGTTTTAGCCAAAATATATAGTTAGCTCCTAGCTAAGAACTATCTTAATCACATCAGAATCAGAAAAAACTTTATTTACTTTGACCATCGCCATCATTTGAATCGCCTGTGTGGTCTAGCGGTCCAGGTGTTGGACTTGACTTCATGGGGTTCCGGGTTCGACTGCCGCGTCGGGCAGCAATAACAAAATATGGATTTTCAATGTTGCTCGGGATTGGATATGTGCCTAGTTAGCGATAGGCTTGTCACCTATCACATTGTGGGACTTAGTGTCTTCGGCTAGTCGTGGTTGCCCTGGTTGTGCCTCTGCCTACCACTTCGCGGATATCGGCTTGGGATTAATTGCTCATCATGCCAATCTCTTATAAATATTATAATGTATCATTACATTTATTATTGTAAACATATTTCAAAATAAGAAAAAAAGACAAGCCCGCTGAGTTTCTTGCCGGATCTTCTGTGTGCGGCCGCGTTCCGATCATAGACGCGTCACAGGTGCCCCTTGTAGGTTTACGTGAAATAAAGATAATTTATTATTATTTATTTATTATTTATTTATGAGTGTAAAGACACTTACTTTTTTCACTATACATGCATCGACATTCTTATAAACTACCACAGGATCGGAATCGCGACTACACACATCAGCTTTCATACGAAAAAAAAATTGCATCGCAGTCGGTCCATCCGTTAAAGGACAGACGCCTACAAAGACACGTCAAACTGATAACACAGAAAACGTAAATAAAGCCTGTGTGATCGGCAAACATTTTTTTTGCAAATCTCGATAACAAAACGTAAGATTTATCTTTTTTAGATAACTGATAACAGATTAGTTATACTGAATGTTGAAATCGGCCAACGCTGTCTAATCTCGTTATTATAGGGCACAATGCAGAGAACACCTCTCCTGATAGTGTGACAACCTCGGCCTATAAACAGCATATATCGTCTCGTTGGTCGAGTGGCTAGCATACACGCCTAACTACATCGTCCTGACAACGAGGCTTGGGTTCGACGGGGGCAGGCATTTATGTGATGAACATTTAGATGTCTGCATTTCCGGGTCTGGGTGTTTATTAAATATATTCTGGTATCTATTTAAGTATGTCTACCTATGTATTAGAATCGTTGACTAACACCCATATCGCAAGCATATGATTTCCTTATTTTGGGGTTGATTCTAACCCCTTAAGTGACTTGTCCAGGGATGTATATTTAAAAGGGGCATTTCTGTGTTGTGGGCGGAAAATTAGACCCGGATATGCAAGTCTACCGGCTACCCTACCCTCTAGACCGGACATGACGCTTTAGTTATGGCAGCAGCATCTCTACTCGGGCATATTTTTGCAAAGAACTCTATCAGTTGAATTATTGGTAACGACCTTTTTAACCTGTGCTCGGCTCTTGCCAGATATGGAAGCAGGATGGTCTATTCGTCAAAGGGGACAGGACCAGGACGGGGATCAAAACGTTTAAATCTTCTAGAAACTAGCTGTGCCCGCGATTTAATTTTCAGTTATTCAGTTAGTTTAGAATTTTACTAAAATAGAATTATTACATTACCAGCCAATGAAAGTCCCACCAACATAGGTCTAACCGTTTCGGAGATTAACCGGAACAAACAGACAGGCAAAAATAGTAAAATGTTAATTTGGTAAAAATGTATATACAATCATTAGGTACGTAGTTAAAAGCGATTATTTTAAAAACACAAGCATACACTCCAATTTCACATATTTTTATATATGCATTGATATTAATCGTACTAGAGGACGTGTCGTCAGATTTAGTATATTGCTTGCAAAATACACTAATGTAGATACAAGGAGTGTCTTTCTGGAAAGATCATATCATGCTCTATTTTCCTGCAATATTTGCCCGTTTAAGGTGTAATATTTGTTAGTTAATATTATTAATTTATTTATTATTAAGGCTTTTAGAGATAGTGCAGATTTACAAACTTAGCTCTACATAACATCGAATAACTTTTTGACAGTCCGAGCCATATATTACGTACTTGCGGCCCATCCCCGGCTTCGCACGGTTACAAAATATACATATAATCTTTCCTCGTCAATGACATTACCTATTAAAAAAACCGCACCAAAATCTGTTGCTTAGTTTTAAAGATTTATGCTTGTATGCTTAGGTACGTAGGGCCATAGGGACGGATAAAACGACTTTGTTTTATACTATGTAGTCATTACGTCCATGTAAAATGTTACCAATACGTAGGGTATTGGTAACATTTTACATGGAAATATTTTGATAGGATTTATAAGATAAAACTATCTAGAACCTGATCATAGAGTTACGACACTGAAGAACCGGATTAATTATAAACCCACCTCACCTCAACATGAGCGATTAAAAGATAAGGACAAGAGGTTTATGGCGATTATGAGAAAACCATAGTCCAAGAGCTAAAGAGCCCTTTAATAACGGTCTTCCTGTAAGGCTAGAAATTTGTACAGTGATTAGTCATAGTAGACAGAAGCAAGTTAACACAGAAGTTTTTTTATAATACTCATTTGACATTTAAAAAAAACTAATTGTAACCCATTGGTCCAAATTCGACCATAATAAATTTTATTATCTTGTTGATAAGAACGCCATCATCATTTTTCAAAACAAACTAATTTGTTTCCAAACTTTTTAGTGCGCCATCTGTGATCTTTTATCGTTATCATCAATATATTTGTGTGTGTGTCAAATGCAAGGTAGTGTGGGTAATGTTTTATTTATTGATTTAACGTACTTGTATAAGCATTATTATTGAAAAATATTAGCGTTCTGCACTTCTCCTACACATAAACTATAAGTATTCCAAATTGTATGCTCCTGCGTCCGCCAAATTTTCGTAAAAAGAAGTCCAAAGTTTCGGCCTTAATATGTAGATAAAAGGGCTGATGACGTGCAGCGCAGATGCCTGCCAGGTCATGGGTCGCCTTTGTGAGCTATGGCTTCAGTGTACAAATTTCTAGCCTTACAGAAAGACCGTTAATCTGAGGGTTCACTAGCTCTCCTACTACATGCAATAACTGGACACAACTAGTAGTTTAGATTATAATTGGCATCGAAAACGTGTTTGAAATAATTATAAAATATGAATGACTGGATTATAACAGTGGGTGACTGATTAGTGATTACTATTCTATAGTAGCGAGATAGTGCTATATATATTTATTAGATAGGTCGATAAAATTTGTTGTCACGGATTATAGCATGTTTCGTGATTACTAAACGAATGCAATGCATTATTTTACAATTGATAAAATTCTTATCCCAGGAGAATCTACATAACACATAAAATACTTTAATCTACATATATGTATAAAAAAAGTCGTGTTAATTACACTATTTATAACTCACGGCTGAGCCGGTTTGGCTAAAAATTGATATGGAGGTAGCTTAGCGCCAGGAGAAGGACATAGGACACGTTTTATAACGTATGACTGTGAAGAAACTAGGAAAAACATTTTAATATTTTCCCATACAAACTAAACGAAGGACATACGAAACTTTTTACGATTATCAAGGGACTAGGAAAAACAACATTTATTTTTTTCCCATACAAACTGAACAGGCAGAACGAAGTTCGCCGAAGCAGCTAGTAATATTATTCACAATAACCAAAATTTCATCGACAACAAAAATTAACCTGATTCACACACTTGACTATTTGATGATTTATTAAAAGCGTTTTTTAATCGACCGTGTTTAAATTAGACGGTGATCCAGTCTTAAAAAAAAATAGCTGCCATAGAAAAAAATCTACCTGTCGATTTTCCCAAACAGATGGTAATTTTCCCTTGTTGGTCCGGGCTCCGTTGC
Organism: Calephelis virginiensis; assembly: GCA_002245475.1. Taxonomy (NCBI): domain Eukaryota; kingdom Metazoa; phylum Arthropoda; class Insecta; order Lepidoptera; family Riodinidae; genus Calephelis; species Calephelis virginiensis. The sequence goes on from NJDC01058124.1 coordinate 269,778, forward strand.
AGAATAGACCATCTACCTTCTATCCAGGCAGCTCGTAAAAGGCGAGAATAAGCTTACCGTTACTAACACCGTAACACTACCACTAGGTGGTAGAGTTTCGCAGCGACTCGCCCGGATTGGTACCACCGCCCTAGCTATTCCTGCCGCCATAACGTCCAATGCTTGCCATTGACGTGTTCCGGTTTGGGGGATAAGGTAGCCGGTAAACTTAATTTTGCTTGAGGCCTAGCATCCCGGCCTTAGGTTGGCAACGCACCATTACCACCTTTGGTGTCTCTAGGCGGGGTGAATTTCTTACCATCAGGAAATCCGTCTACTTGTTCGCCTTCCATTATCATTAAAAAAAATTAACAGCTTTGTTATGACGTTAACTAATTCCATACGATGTTCAGAGTTTGTTTTTGTTAGACCATGATTTAATTTGAACTCAGACCAAAAGAACGCAACCACCCACATAAAAAATAAATGGCGGATAATTATACCCATGTATTGTGGATGTGTATTGAGCATTTGGGTCACGTGCCAGCTACTTACACTAAACAAATAATCTTTAGAGATCTTGTTACGCTAAACTGTGGACTTACAAATACGAAACATTGTTAAAATAAAGCCGATTATTATCGGATAATTATGTAGCACTCTCATTATGTGTTCTTAAATGAAACCTATGTTAGTCGAGAGGTTAGCGTACATGGATAACGTTACCGAATGATTAGTAGCCTACGATTCGAATCCCGACGGAGCTGGTGGTGTTTAAGTACGAAATAACAAAATTGGTACATCTGTTTTCTTTTCCTTTTGATTCAAATACCAATGGAAATAGAGACTTTTTTAGCAGTGTTCGTCTAAAAAAAACATTTACACAAAAAAATCTTGACTCAAATAGTTGGACTTTTGCATTTTAATTTCATATGGTGCGTTTTCTTATTTAAATGACTTCATATGAAATGAACTCTCTCACAATTTTATATGTGGTTATCTTATTAGCTGTTACTCCGGGTAAAAATTTAAACACCTATTTTGAAAGAACCTAATCTAATAGTAATGAATGCCTATTTTACTTTGTTATCGTATCACGCATAAACTTTCTTTCTCTCGATTCTTTTTTCTCGTGTTATTTATTGTCAGGATAAAGAAAGGTAGGTAAAGTTACAACCAGGGCACCCACGACTAGCCGAAGACACAAAGTCCCACAATGTGATAGGTGGCAAGCCTATCATCAAGCGGGCACATATCCGATCCCGGGAAACACATTTTCTTTTAGTTTTCCGACCTGGTGATCTAGCTCGGGACGTCAAGCATAGTCCAGCACCGGACTGATAAACCACAAAGGCGATAGGAAAAAGGATCATATTCATAGTTAGGACAGAACAAACGTGTGTCGGTTCAAATAGTAACAAACAATTTAAAAATCTACCATCATTGAACGGCAACTACAAATACAGAAAATATATAACCGAAACTACGACAATTATGACTCATGACTAACAGTATATTTCGGAAGCATTGTCAAAAATATTAACGGTCAAGGCGAACTCCGTTTAATCTAATTTCACAGCATTGTTTCTTTAAACTTTACACAAACAAAGTTAAAACGTTCAGTACAATATGCAAATAATACACATTATACTTAACTGTTGTCAAATACAAATCATTGCCCTTTTCAATCAGAAAATAGCGGTTCTCAATTTGACTGTGTTTTTGTGTGTGTTTTACCCCAAAACTTGTGCTAATTTGTATTTTTTTTCTTGAAACATGTGTTCCAATGTACCTCAATTAATAAGGTCATAAGAACAGTAAGGCTAAGTACTCACGAGCGGTTTCCACCCGCGCCAACTACGGTCGTGGAACTGCGGTTTTACTTCAAAACTCACAAGACACAGAAGCCGCGGGCCCGCTAACGCGTCGCACGCGGGCGATAACCGCGCTGTGAGTCCTTAGCCTAAAACTGCAATCCTTAGACGACTTTGATTTCAATATTACTATTTGTCTAAGTACATAAAAAATAAAGCATTTTTCTTAATACCTGACTTGCCATAATCTGACCCAGACTTTTTAAGGTGATAAGATAGCGAACAAGCACACGGCTTTCCTGATGGTAAGAGATAACCATGGACTTCGAACCAGGTAAATACGACATTGTCTTTTAATTTAACAGCGCACTACTCTCCGGACGGGAACATGAGACCATCATTATAGCGAAAAGAATAGGTAAGACGGCGGACACAACCCAGACAAGTTGCTTCACGGAACTCGAAAACCAGTAGTCTGCAGTTCACAACCGGCCAGGTAGGAAGATTGATGGCATATTTCACACAGGAAACTCGTACCAACCCGGAGCATATTATAGCTTTTTTTATGACATCGGAAGGCAAACAAACAGACGGATTTCCTAATGGTAAGAAATGCACGCCGGCTAGAGACACCAAAGGTGGTAATGGTGCGTTGCGAACCTGAGGCCGGGATGCCTCGAGGCCTCGAGCCAAAGTAAGTTTACCGGCTACCTTACCCTCCGAACCGAAACACGTCAACGGCAAACACTGACGTTATGACGGCAGGAATAGGTAAGGCGGCGGTACCAACCCGGGAGAGTTGCTACAAAACTCCACCATCTAGTAGGATATCACGGTGTTAGTGACGGTGAGCCTACGCTTGCCTTTTACGAGATGCCTGGCACGAAGGCAGATGGTCTGTTCTGCAAAGGAGCCCGGACCAACACAGCGACAGTATAATCACTGCTTCTTCGCTATCATAAAACATAAAAATGTTATCACAAGAAATAAGTACTCTTATCACTTCTATCACGAGTTTTTGTAGTACAGCCAACATTATCACCACCCATTGTATCGCGGAAGGAAACAACGCATACCACAACAACGATCAAGCGTTTATTTATAATTAATCAGACAATAAGTTATCTAAAGCACACGATAAACACTGACTCATTATTTGTTACACGTCGTCATATATGGCGTCAGTGCTGAATGTCGGCATTCGTGGCGAACTAAAGAATTTCCAAGGTAAGTAAAACAAAAAAAACAATATTGAGTTTTGTGTTATAACTTACTTGTTGTTGCCCGCGTGGTTAATGATCCCACAGGAATTTATCCCGTGTTGGTCGGGGCTCCTTTCCAGAATAGACCATCTGCCTTCCTGCCAAGCAGCTCGTAAAAGGCGAGCATAGGCTTACCGTTACTAACACCGTGGCATTCTGCTAGGTAGTAGAGTTTCACAGCGACTCGCCCGGATTGGTACCACCGCCTTACCTATTCCTGTCACCATAACGTCCAATGTTTGCCGGTGGCGTGTTCTGGTTTGGAGGGTAAGGTAGTCGGTAAATTTACATTTGCTCGAGGCCTAACATCCCGTCCTCTGGTTGGCAACTCAACATTATCACCTTTGGTATCTCTAGGCGGCATGAATTTCTTACCATCAGGAAATCCGTGTGCTTGTTTGCCTTCCATTATCATAAAAAAAACATTTTTCGGGATAAAAACTATCTTATGTGTAAATGCAAGTTACCCTCTATGTGTGTGCTAAATTTCATGAAATTGGTTAAGCAGTTTTTGCGTGAAGGAGTATCAAACAAACAAACATATACACTTTCATATTACTAGGATAAAAGGTAGCACAAAATACAATGCAAATGTGGATGCATATAGATACCCGGGGAGTCCTAGGATTCCACGATCAAATCGCCTGGGTTTTATCCGAGTGTGGTGTCAAGAGTCCTTAAAACCGGCGTGTTTGTATGAAAAGAGCAATGAATGTGAAAACTAGGAAGGTCCGCAAAGATCGTGACATTGCTCTCTGCCTATATCCGCAAGCGACTAGGCATTAAGGTGTGTATGTATGTATATGAGATTACAAACTAGCAGGGCTCTGTAAGGCCGACTGTCCCCTGTAAAACAATTATTATGACGGCAGGAATATGTGGGGCGGTGGATCCCTAATTCTTGCCCTACCCGGGCAAGTTGCTGCTCAGCACTCTCCCAGCAATGGTCTTATTGGTCTTAAACGTCAACATGTTTGCCTTAGAACAAAGAATGGAGACAGGAGCGAATTTTTAAAGCAATGGAACAATTGTAGCAGGAGTATCAATAATCTAATCATATTAAGCTTTGTGGATTAGCTCTTAAAGACCATCTCTACTTTGCCATTTACATTTGATAACACAAAGTCGCGATAACATTTAACTAGTAATTATTAGTAATGGCCCATTCAGGTTTTGCTCGCCTCTTACAAGCTGCCTGGCAGGACGGACCCGGACCATCACGGGATAAAACCCGAAGTGTTGAAAAACAAAGAGAAAATGTCCTACTTTAAAACTTCGACACGTGTTACGTGTATTTTGTAGTCTCCACATCATTTCTTGCCCTAAATAAAAGGAATCTGAGGGCAGGAATTAATATCAATAAAGCCCAGCCACAAGAAACCAAAGGTCAATCAGCACCACATAGTATAACCTAAGGACATTAATTTAATTGAAAGAGACACGTAACAAGACCTACGCAACTCGGGAAATAATATGGCCAGACTAATATTATAAGTGCGAAATTAAATTTGTCTGTATTATATATTTTGTCCATACTAAAAAGTACGAAAGTAACTATGACTGTATAATTTGTCCAGACCAATATTATTAGTATGAAATAATATCATCTTAATAATTCGTCACCTGTATAATCAACGTGTCGTAAGTAAGTATCTTCACGCCCATATCCGCGAAGTGGTAGGCAGAGGCACAACCAGGGCACCGACGACTAACCAAAGATACTAAGTCCCACAATATGATAAGTGGCAAGCATATCGCCAACCGGGCACATATCCAATCCCGTGAACGTTTTTTTTATTAGAAAATTGAAAAAAAAAACAGTTTTGTTTTTGTTGCCCGACCCGGGAATCGAACCCGGGTGCAGTCAAGTCCAACAACTGAACCGCTAGACCACAGTGGCGACTATAATTTAAGTTACTGATTGAAACATAATAATTTGATTGATTGATCTAGGTTGACCAACTAAGATCAAATCGCTCAGGGATTATACAGGCGTCGGGAGAGAAGGTCTGCAGGAATCGTAACACTTGGTACCATACTTCCTGCCTACCCCTTAAGATGGCGAGAAGATATGTACGTGTAATGCTGATTGAAAGAAGTTGAAACAATTTCAATTTGTTGAATCAACACCGATGGGGATAATTGAGAAAAACCTCCATAAACCGCTCTTTCTGTTTACACAAAAATGATTTCATTCCTCTTGTAATTTTGGAGTTTTAATTGCAAAGCGTTAATGTAAAAAATTACAAATATTACAGCAATTAAACTTATTGTTTCTATAACCTTACTTAATATAGTTCTTAGTTTGGTGCCACAGCCGACTGAATTAATAACATTCGATGCTATCCGACTTCATAAGTATTCCTATTTTGGCAGACATAAATGAAAACTCTCTACAGAGTAGGTCTGCGATATAATTAAGCTCAGTAAAAATGCAAAAGCTAACTCTATGAACTAATAAAACTAATATGGATCAGCTCGTAATTATGACCCATCTTTCCTAAAAAGATCCACCAAAATCATTGAATATTGGTCAAATTAAGAACCTTCACCGTTTTTATAGTATCTTCACGCCCATATCCCCGAAGAGGTAGGCAGAGGCACAACCAGGGCATCCACGACTAGCTGAAGAAACTAAATCTCACAATGTTATAGGTGGCAAGCTTATCGCCAACCGGGCACACATCCAATCCGGGGCAACATTTTTTTTAAATGATATAATTGAAAAAAAAACACATTTTCTTTTGTTGCTCTGCCCGAGATTCGAACGCGGGACCTAACGAAGGCAAGTCCAAAACCTGGACCGCTAGACCACAGAGGCAACTTACCTACCTTACTTACCTTTTTTACAGTCGGTTAAGTACAATCTTAACGAACCGAAGTGATTCAGTGATTAATGCGTTTTAACATACAACAAAACAAACTGCTCGTATCTTTACAATATAAGTGCAGGTGTCGAATTCCTCAGTTAAAAGCTACTGCTATTAATAATAATATTACTGCGTACATAGATTGATGGAAGAAAATTCCGTAATGTATCAAAAAGAGTTTAAATCTAGCCAAGGTCTGCTTAAAGTACTACTACGGAAAATCATATTGCGTACTAGCTGTTTCGGCGAACTTTGTTCCACCCGTTGTTTGTATGGGAAAAAAAGTATTGCTTTTCATATTTTCCCTGCATTTTTTCCGGATTTTCTCTTCATAAGAACTTTCTTCTGACAATAACTATCACAACAAAAAATAATTATTCAAATCGGTTTAGTAGGTCCGAAGTTATGAGCTTACAAACACATTAAGCAATTCATTTTTATATTATAGGCTAGCTGGCTATTCCGGCTTCGCTCGGATGGTATTTGTTTTTAGTATAAATTAAGATGTAAGCTATCCTATCCTTTAAGTTGGATCAAACTGCACACCGTGTGCAAATTTGATAAAAACCGGTTAACTAGTTTAGGAGTCTATCGCGGACAAACAATGTGACACGTAATTTATATATATTAAGATAATTATTTAAAATTTGTTTTAAATCTCCGTTAAATAAATACAAGTAGGTAGTAATGATACCATGCTGTGCTCGCAACTACACTTCAACCCTCTTATTAATAAATGTGGTGTAGGGTAGATGTAAGATTAAGTCAATATTATAGCCTGTATTACATTGAAATAAAGACTATAATAGCAGGTTAAACCATGAAGTACTTTACTCCGTGTTTATTAATAAGGCAGCAAGAGTTAGAAAGCCTTCTTGTCCGTGCGAATGTCATGGCAATTTCTGAATAAAAAATAGCCTTATAAATAGACCTATAACCTCGCTTATTCCGGTGAAAGTTCCATTAAAATAGGTTCGGCTGTTTTAGAGATCAGCCTGGATTAACTGAAAAATTGTATTTTAGTGTCACGTAAATAAATAAACACTGAAAATATAGGAGTTGAAATTACAAATATGCTTTTTAATTTGTTGTCCGATCGATTTCCTTGACACCCATTTAATTAATATGAGAAAACTTAAAATGTTGTTTTTCATCGACTCCAAAAAATGGATGAGGATATCATATGACTGTATGTTTTTTTTTTACACGATTACTCTGAATAGCCAACCGATTTCGATGGTTCTTTTTTAAAAAGATAGGCCATGTATCCGCGGTGGTCCCTTATTAATTTCTTATTATCCGACTAGTAGTTTTTGAGTTATGTTGAACTAGCAGTCCGCCCCGGCTTCGCACAGGTATAAAATGTGTTTTTTTTTTCAATTTTATCATTTAAAAAAATGCTGCCCGGGATTGGATGTGTGCCCGGTTGGCGATAAGCTTGCCACCTATAACATTGTGAAAACTAGTTTCTTCAGCTGGTCGTGGATGCCCTGGTTGAGCCTCTGCCTACCTCTTCGGGGTTATGGGCGTGAAGATACTCCAAAAACGGTGAAGGTTCTTAATTTGACCAATATCCAATGATTTGGTGGATCTTTTTAGGAAAGATGGGTCATAATTCCGAGCTGATCCCATATTAGTTTTATTAGTTCATAGAGTCAGCTTTTGCATTTTTACTGAGCTTAATTATATCGGTAATATATTTTCGACGTATTAATAGTTTTTATGTGTCTTATTTAAGGTCTAGCGACCAACCGCTCCGGTTATTGCACTTGACACCAAGAAGTTCCTGGTTCGATCCTCGAATCGAGCAACAAAAAAAAATTTTTTTATCAATTTTCTAATAAAAACAATGTCGCCCGCAAGAGATATGTATCCGGTTAGCGATAGGTTTGCTACTATGACACTGCGGGTGTACGTGTCTTCGGCTAGGGAAGTGTGAAGTGAAATCAGAAGTGAAGATATTTTTATTATTATTTCAGGTTATCAATTTTTTATTTAGTGAAATCTAATTATATTTGTATTTGTTTAATCGGAAGACGTGAAAAAAGTTTCCTCCAAGGTAACCCTTATTAGAAGGCGTGTTTACAGCCGAATAAAAAATTATAATAAATATATGAATATATTCATATGAACATTGAATGAATTTTTGTAACTTTTTGGTGAATAATAAATTATATTCATTTATTTAAAACACAATTTGATGATATATTTTTCTGTACAAAATGCTTAAATATAAGACTGTACTAAGAGACACAAAAAATTGGATCAAACCACTTAAATCAAGATTTTCTGAATTTTTATTTTAATAAGAGCATTTTACAGAAAAAAATAAAAATACTCCAACCCGCGTTCGCCTACGTACAACGCTTCGTCGTAATAGTCGTCGTAAGTGGTTTTACCAGCCTTGATTTATAAAGTACGACTGCTAGTAAACAATAAGTATACGAACCGTATAGGGCAATTTCAGTACTCATCAATCTTCCGCGAACTTGCAAATTACAAATGCGAAAACCGCAACTAAATTACTATAGTCATTTCGTGATTAACGGAGCGTTTATTATTTTTTTTACAAGGGAAGGCAAAGAGGAAAGTGGGTCACCTCCTATGGTAATACATTATTTTACGGTGTATTTTTATGTTAGTCATGTAAATTAAGTTATTAACGAATCATCGAAAATCTGCTGGTAGCACCGACCCGTTTAATTACTTTTTATTTCTTTCTTCTTCATTAATATCTTAAATCGGGAAATGGGTATGACAGAAAAAACATGAAAAGAGAATAAATGCGGTCCAAATGAGAGCGCTACGGAAAATCTGTGGTGTCACGCTTGCTGACCGCATTCGTAATAGTGAGATCCGAGGAAGAGTGGGATTGAAAGAAAGTGTTGGTGTTAAAATAAGAAAGAGCATACTCCGATGGTTCGGTCATGTGAAAAGATGCCCTCGAATTTTAATAACAACGTATCATTAACACCTTTGGTGTTTATAGGCGACGCGTATTTTTCTTTCTATTAGTAGGTACAGATCTTTTAAAAAAACATTTAAAGAGTAGTACAGCAACACGAGTATGTAATGTTAGGTTTTATTAGTGACTAAAAATACTTTATCACGATAACACGCCAAATGCCATAATAATATCCATAATATTACATATTATAATGGAATACACCCATTACATTATAATACACCAATAAGATTGGCTAACATTTTTAAATAAAAACATTCTTGGAATAGTCTAACAAAAATAATTCTATTACCGCCCTGAGACATTTTAAAATAAGAACACTCTAAAAGTACGAAAAATAATTACATTACCGCACCGAGAACATGATAACATTTTGAAATAAGAACATTCTGGAATAATCTAACAAAAATAATTCCGTTACAAAGCGAACTCCGCGAGTACGCCTACTAAAGGTCAATTGATGATACAAGAGGAAAATGAAAAAACTTACCATTCGGTGAGTAAACTCGCAAATTGATTGGCACCGGCGATATGCCCTTGTTGGATCCGGTGATACGGTCTGTCTCGGCTTCGATCTCAAGGCGGACTTCATTGAAGTCGACAAACTTCTTCCCTTTGCAGTGGAGGAACTCCGCATATTCTACGATAAAATAACAATAAGTTTACTTCGAGTTTACATAAAACTATCCATGCGTTTGCTAATCTTCTTTGTTTTACATACTAGACTACAAACGAAGAACGCTACTAATTAACCATCTTTTATGAAAAGGTTATATACGTTCGACTCGCATATTTTTTATGTATGATCGATGTTCTCGTAATTTCTGTACCGATTTTAAATTCGCCTCTGTGGTCTAGCGGTTCAGTTGTTGGACCAGACTGCATAAGGTCCCGGGTTCGAAACCCGGGTCGGGCAACAAAAAAATTGGGTTTTCTAATTTTCTGATAAAAAAAACGTTGCTCGGGATTGGATATGTGCCCCGTTGGCGATATGCTTGCCACTTATCATATTGTGGGACTTAGTGTCTTCGGCTAGTCGTAGATGCCTTGGTTGTGCCTCTGCCTTCGGGGATATGGGCATGCCGATGTTTTTTTTTACTTAAAAGATCGAACTTCCGAGATGGTCCCATTACCACCAAGTCTGTATCTGATGATGGAATCTCAGTGAAATCGAAAAAAGTACTCATATTTGTCTACTTAGACTCTATTGAATAATATCGAAGTTAGTTTATTGCAGTTTCACGGCGCTTAAATTATGAGTGATATATCTATCCTTCGACAACCCACTAGGCCAATGCGTAAAAGAAATCAATCGGCGATCAAAGCGCGATCGATTGCTATGTGTCAAATAATATTAAAGTATGTAAACAGGTGCATGTTTTTCCTTCTTGCATAATAAAGTTTAGCAAACATTATGCAAATATTCCGCGCTTTTTGCCACCGCTCGGCTATTGCAAGATACACTGCCGATCTAAGCTTATCCAGTAATGGATGAGTTACAAACATTACATTTATGTAAATAACAAAAAACATTGAAGTAAGCAGACTTTTGCATTTTTCGGGAATAAAACTTTTAAAACTAAAGCTGAAAAGTTTGTTTTCCGTAACCGATTTTACAATGCTTCTACCATTATACAACCGGCACACTATGAGGGCAGGATTGACTTTTGTATTATCTAGAAGTAAACATATACATTTAATTTAATCAAAAATTTTAATATTCTATTACTTTCCTCACTAGTTATAAATAGATACTAAACAAATAAATACGAATAGAATCTTTGTATTTTTTCTATTATTCACATCACTATTGTAATGTGTCAAACCAGCCATTATAGCGTGCTGCTAGTATAGGATATAAAGTTATCCACAAGCAACAGAAGATGTTACCTATATGAAAATCGGTTAAAACAAACTCTTACGCTGCCTCACATGTCAATAATTTTAAACGCTTACGACACGTTTTTCAATGAGCTTTCAATGGACAGATTTTTTCTAGTCAATAAGAAATATGCATTAATAAGTACTACAAAATATTAAATAATTTCTATTTTTAATTTATCATCGTCATAACTTCCTCAATCATAGGTTGGGGGTCCATGTCACCTACGCATGTAATTTATATTTCAATTTTATTGTTGATTTTAATTAGGTGTGCATTGCTAGACAATTTAGAAGATACGATACCGATATCGATATTTATGAATAAAGATACCAATACTAAAATGACTCATACTTATAATAATATTTATGTCAAACCAGAGATTAAAAGACTGAACGAAATAAGCGAGGCGATGGCGGTTTCAGATGGGTTATCTATCGCGATATGTAACATTGTATCGGCAAAAATGATATCTGCGATTCCGATGAATCGTAAAACCCGATATTTCAGTATTCGAAGGCATTTCTAGAATCAGAATCAGAAAAATCTTTATTCACAGGGACCATACAAGTGGTACAATTGCGTGTCGACATTTTTATAAGCTACCACCGGATCGGAATCGCGGTTACACGCTGAGAAGATCCGGCAAAAGATACTCAGCGAGCTTGTCTTCTATCATATCTTGTCAACTGCTGTTTAGTTGCAGACCATCCCATAAACTTTAATCCATAGTATTTATTAAACGCGAATGTCTGTCAGTCAGTTACGATTGCACAACTAAAAACGCAGGCTGCTGTGTTTTCAAAAACAAATGACTAAAATGGGTATCAAAGTTTTCGTAAACATCATGTTGAAGTCAACCAAAGACGACTTAAATTCTACGCTGAGGAACATACATACATATCTTCACGCCATGTCCCTTATGGGATAGGCAGATAGTATCGAATGCTGAACTGCACGATCCTGACAGACCTGTCTGGCTTCCTTTACATTCATGACCCTTTTCATACAAACACGCCGGTTTCGGAGACTCTTGACACCCCCCCGGATAATATCCGAGTGATCTGATCGTGGAATGTCAACCTTGGTTTACCCGGGCACCTACATCCATCCACATTCGCATTTCATACCTGCTTTGTCAATCTTTCATATGGCATTCTGAGGAAGGCGCGGGTCAACAGTTGATATTACATGTTAATCAGTGGCCGGTTAATCGGATGTGACAGAATAAAAAAAATATGCAACTGAGATACAATTATTGTGAAATAGACCTGTTGGGCTGCTCTTATAACATTTGACAACCCTATTTATTCCACTGCAAATCTGTGTATACTGCAGTAAAGATACTAAACGGCGGATGGCAATAATTAACTTAATGCTCCTAATAATGAGTTTTAACATTCAAATGGCTTGCAAGGTTAGGCTCATGTTCTTGACTTGTACAAAATAGATTTCATATACTATGTTTTCAATGTATATTTGAAACTATACATTTTTGAATAGCAACTACTGTTATTTCTTTTAGAAATTACATAACCAGAGTAAATCATATTGGCTTACGGCCATTATTAATAATGTGTCTAAGGTTAGAGATAGTGCTATTTTAGATCAGCTACCAGGTAACCGCTGTTATTTTTCAATCAATAACAAAAATATCTTAGCAACAAATCTCTAGAAGGCCTATCTTTATCTATAGATATTGACCGTTAAAGGGTAACAAAGAAGCTTACAGATTAGCAAAACAAAGATGTATACTTGGAAAAGAACTCGATATGAAGATATTTTTCACTGAAGTTTTACCCGCATTCAAAAGTCTATGTTTTTTTAAGTTGGAAAGAATATTTTGATCAATGGTCTAAGTGGTATCGGACAATGTGAGCTAGTTTATTATCCCTGGTTCAGTGATGTCATACTGGATAGGATGCAACTTAAGACAGCATTTAAACTATGATCTGTGCATATTCCAAGTAATAAGTTTGCATAT
>NJDC01058124.1:303534-325698 GCA_002245475.1 Calephelis virginiensis
GCACTCGATACTCTCTGCCTACCCCGTAAGGGACTTGGCGTGAATATGTATGTGTGTATGTGTGTATAAAGTTTAGTTGTGGACCTCGATGAAGCTGTCAAAGTGGAAACTCTTTTGTAAGATAAAGAATGAAATAAAATGTATTTATTTGGGGAATATGCGTAGTTGTCACAAAATTATTTAAGCATTCCAATATATTCTACCACATTGTGGTGTGCAAATATTTAAAAAAATATTAATTTAATTACATACTTAATGTTTTAATGCTCATAAAAAAAAATTAGTTGTATATTTATTAAAATTTGAATTATGAATTATAAACAATTTTAAAGTAAAGTATCTTCACGCCCATATCCCCTAAGAGGTAGACAGAGGCACAACCAGGGCACCCACGACTAGCCGAAGATATTAAGTCCCACAATGTGATAGGGGGTAAGCCTATCGCCAACCGGGCACATATCCTATCCCGAGCAACATTTTTTTTATTAGAAAATAGGAAAAACCCAATTTTCGTTTTGTTGCCCGACCTGGGATTCGAACCTGGGACCTCATGCAGTCAAGTCCAACAACTGAACCGCTAGACCACAGAGGCGATTTAAATAAATATTAAAATTTAAATAAATTTAACCCTTACTACCGTACACTACCGCCGTTTCCAAACCTAGCCAGTCCCCGGTAGCTAGGACTATAACCTATCATCCTTGTACTACCACCTTTTTTAAACCTAGCCAAATATGTTGTTGAAAAGAACAAGTACTATTTAAAGTGTTAAGATGGAGTTTTACCAAGTTCCGACGATGAAAAGTTTTAAGTATTGACGTTTAAGTTGTTATTTTATAATAGATGGTAGTTAACGGTAGATAGGGTTAAATTTAATTATAGTTTTTAAATGTTTTGGTAATAAATAATTAAACTAGTTATAAATATAAATAATTGGCTTAAAGTTAAAGCATATGTAATTAAATAATATTTTTTATCAATGTTAAAACATTTGCACACCAAAATATGGTAAAATATGTTGATATACTTAAATACTTATTTTTGTAACATTTCATTTACACACATATTCCGCAAATAAATAATTTTCTTTGTTTCTTTCTTCTTTCTTTAAGATATATATTTTTCTGTTTACAGCTGATGAAAGGTAGCAGTGGTGCTGCACTTGGCCTGGGAACACTGAACAATCTCCGTGACAACCGCGGCAGCAGCGGATCGGGGGGCCGCGGGGCCCGGCCGCAGCCCGCGCCGCACCCGTCGCGTGCCACTGACGTGCTCACTGCGCGCCCCATACTGCGCGAGGATCAGATCTCTTCGTTGGATGACATCTCGCGGGATGCCGGCTGGGCGCAACACGATGACATAGATTACGAGTAAGTCATAAAAACGCCTCGGTGTTATGTGAGCAGCTTAGTGTAGTCTTATTACAATAAAGTATCTTCACGTCCATATCCCCGAAGAAGTAGGCAGAGGCACAACCACGACTAGCCGAAGACACTAAGTCCTACAATGTGATAGGTGGCAAGGCTATCGCCAACGCCAAAAATATACCCCACGGACAGGGTTTGAACTGGATTTGAGCTACTGAGGACTCAGACTCTCCAGTGAATTCTAAGGGAAAATGCCAAGCACTAGAAACATGCTAAAATTAAAATATTTTGTTGAAAAACGTCTCCAATATTTCGAACGGCGGAGATGGTTAATCGAATATCTAACCTACACAGCTAGAGATACACTGGTGTTAAGTATAGAGTACTCATATTTTGTATAAATAAAATACTATTAAAAACGCTAGATTACATGCATTCTGATTTAGACTAAATAAAGATAAAAATAATTATAAATATCTCTGGATGAATTACACAAATTGAACTTAGCACGAAAGTAAGCAAACTATATGTTTGTGTTGTGTGTCAGTCAACTTTAAACTAATACGTGATGCCAAAACTTTGGACCCTTTTTTACGAACATTACACTAACGGATGAGCATGAAATTAGGCACACTTATAGTTCATGTGTAAGAGAAGTGCTAATATTTTTCAATAATAATGCTTATAAAGTATGGTAAATCAATAAATAAAACATTACCCACACTACCATGCATTTGACACACACAAATAAATATATTGAGTATAACGATAAAAGATCACAGATGGCGCACTAACTATTCAGGAAACAAAGTACTTGGTCTTGAGAAATGAAAATCAACAAGATATTAAAATTTATTATGGTCGAATTTCGACCAACGGACGACCACTAGTTAATACTAAAAAAAAAAGTTAATACTAAAACATGAAATAGATATAAATAGAATATAACAATTTAAAAATTGTTATTTTTATTTTGCAGCCAGAAGTTGGACTTTTCCGATGGCGAGT
Organism: Calephelis virginiensis; assembly: GCA_002245475.1. Taxonomy (NCBI): domain Eukaryota; kingdom Metazoa; phylum Arthropoda; class Insecta; order Lepidoptera; family Riodinidae; genus Calephelis; species Calephelis virginiensis. The sequence goes on from NJDC01058124.1 coordinate 305,910, forward strand.
CCTCGACCCCTTCTACCAAGGTCACCGTAAAAAATAATAACCGTGCCAGTATTGACAACGAACATATAGAAACAAAAATCCAGGATCCGGTTGATGAAGATCAGATATGGGTCGAGCGACGACAGAAGAAAGGCAATGAAATTGCGCAAGCAGTTGCACGTGCACGGCAGCTAAAGGAAGAGGAACAGAGGCGACAAATGAGAGAAACTTCATCTCAACAGCCCACTTCTAAGGAAAGAGAAAGAGTAGATCGTAATGAAAATAGAGAAAGGGAGAGCGAAAGTCGAGAAAAAGATATTAATGTTGATAGAGAACGTCTAGAATCTGTGGAGAAAGAACGAAATGTTCGGGACCGAAATTCGAGAGAGAAAGACCGTATAGATAACAGAGAACGTGATCGCATAGATAATAGAGGAGAGAGGTTTGATAATAGAGACAGAGATCGCGACCGAGACAGAGATGGCCCACTTGATAATAGAGATAGAGGGAGGGTGGATAACAGGGACAGACCCGAAAGCGACAAAGAACGAGATACCCGCGATAGAGACAGGAATGAAAATAGAGAACGTACGGAACGTGATAGGTATGATAGAGATAGAGAGCGTAATGAAAGAGACCGTGACCGCGGCGATAGGGACAGAGGAGAAAGAGATCGCGACTTCAGAGACAGAGAAAGAGATTATGGTCGAGAATGGCCAGGTAAATCGTTTCAGGCAAATATGCCACCTCGGTTTTTAAGACAACAACAGCAACAAAATAGACAGCAAGAGGAACAACATAAGGCATGGGCGTTTACTGGTAAACCAGCGCCGAGGAGACAAGAGGCGCCTTCGTATAATGCACCAAGACATGCTCCACATAATGGTCGCCGTTCGTATTCTAGGTATGTATCTTTTTAGTATTTAAATACAAAAATGGAAAAAATAAAGCATGCTGTTTACTGAAATCTGTATTAATAGACCGGTACCAATAGAATGGTGTACAACCTGTTACTTACTCTCCGAATCAAACCACGACAGCGAGCATTGATGTTAATGTGGCAACAATAGGCAATGCGATTCATAGTAATCCGAAGCGAGTCAAACTACGTAAATCTTTTAAAGGTATTTCTTTTTATATATATTTTTCTTTTTTTACAGAGATTACTCTGATCGTGAGGATGAAGTCAGAAAAGATAAAGAAGCATCTGGACCACAGTGGCGGTCCGAAATGCAAGATTATGATAGATCTGGTAGGGAATTAGAAAGAACCAATTCCAAGGATTCCTATAAAGAATATAATGAGTACAAGGAACGCCGGAATGATGACAGAAAACCAGACAATACAGGAATAGAGCATAGTAGTCGAACAGCCGCAGATAAGTTAACAGAAGTATTTGAAAGAAGAAGCATTGGGGTAGCTGAACCCTTTGTTGCTCCTCCAGAAACTTCAGTCCCGGTTCAAGGACAGGAAAGACGTATTACCCCACCATCAAGTACGCCTCAACGCGAAAGTGTCGAAAAAGATTTCAGTAAAACTTCTTGGGCAGACGCTACTCAAGAAGAACAAACCTCTCTCTCTGTGCCAGTTAAACCTGTTCCTGAAAAAGAAAACTCACCTAATCAGACTGAACCAGTTGTTGAGACCCTGAAATCTGACAAAATTGATTCAAACAAGCCATCAATACTGTTGACTGGATTACAACAAACGACGTCTACAGACAATGTCCCAATTGCAACACCACAAAACCATCCAAATTTTAATGCTCAGGTTCCTAATTCATTAAATTCTGTTCAAAACATGCAAATAAGTCAAGGTAACATACAGGCTACAAATATTAATAACTTGAGTAATCTCTCACAATCTAACGCGTCTGAATTAACGCACCAAACTTCAAAGACATTAGTTAATCAATCAACGCCATTGTGTAGTTCTACCGAAACTCTTCAAAGTAATTCCAATATCCAAAAAACAAGTACGGAACACATCGTAATGCAACAAAATATCAAACCAGGATTTGCTACACAGAAATCGGAAAAGGAGTTTTCAGAATCTGAATCGATTTCTTCTAAAGTAAATGTTGAACCTCCAGTACACGGTGTTCAAAAAGTAATAAATGCGTACACATCTGATAATATGCATGTTAGCTCTGATATGCAAAGAAGGCCTGTGGATGATAAAAAGAATGAAAGATTTAGCAATGAGCAATTAAATAAAATCTCAGGAAAGGAACCCATTGAAAGAAAATCGAGTGGATCAGGATCTGAAAAGAAAGGCCGTGGCTATGGTGGTGGAGGTTATAATGTATACGGTAGAGGATGGGGATCCCGAGAACCCAGAGGACGACGTTCTCATAGGAGCTCCAGATCTAATAGGGCTAGTGAGTCCGATGGTTCAACAGATGGCGCTAATATTGAGCGAAAAGAAAGACGTAAGGTTCCGCGAAGCCCGCGAGGTGGAAAAAGACATGATAGACCGGAAGATATGAACCATCTCTCTGCTGAACAAGCATCTCAGGCTACGGATGGTTTGGAAAATAGGGAACCGTTTGCTCCGAGAGGTCAACCTTCTAGACGCGGACGAGGTGGATTTCAAGGAACCTCCCGTCCTCCGGCCCCAGCGAAGAGAGTTACTGGGTATGGACCCCCTAATACAAAAAGTCCATTCAGTCAAGCCAATAGAGCTGTTAAAGATGCTGAGGAAGGGAAAGAAGGTTTTCAAGATGACAAAGAAAAGAGTGGTAACAAACCACGAGCAGGTTCTTCAAATAGCAAAGGCCGTGATCGTCGACCTAAGGGTACTGGACTTAGTGGTGGCGAAGATGAAAATTGGGAGACTACATCAGAACATTCCGAAGGTGGTGGGGCTAACGCACGCCGCCGATCTATTGGAGGCAGGCAGTCAGGGCCAAACCAAAAAGGCCCAGGTGCGTCACGGAACCAGAACTCTAATAGCAGGCAGAATAATGGGAGGAATCAACCAGGAATAAAGAAAGACGGCATGAGTGAAAATAAAGGCGGTGATATTACAGAGGCTATTAATGATCTTAAAAAAGAGGAAGAAGTCGTTGATGACGGATTTCAAGAAGTTCGTAATAAAAAAAATTCGAAAGATTCAAGAGGTCCGACACCTAAAGAAGAAAAACAGCCTAGATCTCGATCAAACCAGGGTGGAGGAAGAAATGGCTCTTCATCAAGAAACCCCAGTGATAAGTCGAACGCTAGAGGCTCTGCTCCAGTGTCGGGTAAACCTAGTACGCAATACGATCGTCCACGGCAAGTTAATTTGGCCCCACGTTTCGTAAAACAAAGACAAAAACAACAAATGGGCTTAGTGAGTAGTTTTGGCCCTGAAACTGGAGCTGCACCTCCACCACCTCCAGTTAATGCTTGGGATAAGCCCATTTCTCAAACTCTTCGAGGGAATGTTGATGAACCATCTGCAGAAATTGTTGTTGATAATAAATCAAGCCAATCGAGTCAAAGAAGCTCTCCTGGTGATAATGCTGCTGAAGTCAAACCCATTGCCACAACTTGTGCTATTGTACCTGAAAAAGCGGGAGTCCTAGACGGCACGACACCTCCAGTAGAAACAATTATTTTTGAAAATACTAATTATAAAACAGCTCCTCCAGCAGAAGCACTTAAACAAAAATACCAACCAAGTGCCACGGCTACTAAAGTTCAAGGTGAAGAGGTTCCTACTGAGCTTGATTCTAGAGCTCTACCTTTTAATGGAGATGTTAGATCGCGTCCAAGGTCTATCCCTGAGTTTATGGCAGAAACTGGAAGGCCAGTGTCAGAAGCTGAGGGATCACTTGGTTTACCAATGACGTTTGATACAGCGCAAAAGACAGAAGATTCCTCTGATATGAAACTAGATTTTGCATTTGATTCTGACTTAGGGCAGCTGACTGAAGATAAGACATCTAAGTCACTTGGACTACCACGAGCCACACACATAAATACCTCAAACACAATCTCACCGCTGGCGGCAGATCTCAATTTAAAAATCGCCAGTGTTAAAAAAGTTTGGGAAATGCCTGCAGTGGCTGAGGGTAGTGAGGAGTTGCAGTTTGCAGGATTTGAAGAGAGTAATACAGAAACAGGCGCTCCTCCTAACGTATGTAAAGTGAAGCCAACACAACAATTACAGTCACCCCCACCTCAGCACTACAACCACGTGAGCTACCAGGGTGGTTACGGTGGCCTATCAGTTCCATCACCTCCAGCGGTTTTATTTAATTCATCACAACAAATTCTTGGTTCTTCACAGCAGTTACAACAACAAGGTGGCCTATATGGATTCTTGGATCAAACACGTGGACAGTTTGGGGGATTCCCCGGAACTCCCTATGGTGCTGGTTCAGCCACTCCATATAATTATCAACCACCTCCAGATATGTTCCAGAGTCTTCCAAATCAATATCGTATGGTGAGTAGTTGTTTCTATTAAGAGGCTCTAATTTTTATGTACTCGTTAGTTAGCTATTGTAAAGGGTAATCACGAAAATGATGCCAAAGAGTCTTCGAATTTGGCATGTCTGCAAGAGCAATAAATGTGGAGCATGCTAAATTCTGTAAGGATCGTGACATTTAGCGCTCGATACTCGTTGCCTACCCCGTACGGGATTTGGCGTGAAGATGTGTATGTAGAAATCATAAACATATTGTTACTGATTACTGACTAGTTAGCTAAAATAATTATTATTTTTCCATTAGGCGGCGGCAGCAGGAGGCGGTGCGGCGTTCGGGCAATCTGGCCAACTCGGAAACAGCCCTAGCACTGTTCTTATTTCAAGCACTTCAAATTCTCTTATGTCTGCTACTGTCAAACCATCAACTCAGCAGATTGGAGCAATAGGTAAAGTTCAAGTTCAAAGTTTTCTTTTTATATATAAAAATCAATTGCTGTTCGTTACTGTCATAACAGCTGAACCGATTTGGCTAATTTTGTTTTTAATTATTTTTGGAAGTGAAAGGTTTAAAAGATAATAAAAGAAAAATGCGGAGGAAACTAGGAATAACATTATTTTACATATTTCTAAACTAGCGGCCCGCCCCGGCTCCGCAAGGGTATAAAATATACATATAAACCTTCCTCTTTAAACACTTTATCTTATTAAAAAATCTCATCAAAATCCGTTGCGTAGTTTGAAAGATTTAAGCATACAACGGGACATAAGGACAGAGAACGCGACTTTGTTTTATACTATGTAATGATAAAATGTTTTAAATTAAAACCATATCGCAAATATGGAACTTTACAGTCTTCAGAAGTTGTTAGTTACATGATAATATTTGCATTTATAATTTAGGTGTTCATGATTTATCAGTTATTTCTTATGTTCGTAGGCAGTAAAGGCGGTGGTGTAGGCGGAGTTGGGGGTGTGGGTGGAGTGGGTGGTGTAGGCGGCGTCAGTACGTTCCAACAGCAGTATCTGGGTTATTCCGGGCCCGTGGGTGAGGCGCCTTACTCGCTGCCAGCGCTGCTGCCACGACCCGCGCCGCCTGCCACTTCCTACTACTCCCCCTACCAGCCGCCTACTGCGCCCGCACCCACGTACCCGCTGCAGTTCACGCAGCCTGCGCAGTCTAGCGCCTTCAGCTCACAGTTCCTCTCCTCGCAGCTGCATGTTGCGGCCGCCGCGGCTGCCGTGCAGCAGATGCAGGTACACGAATTGACATTCAATTTATTTAGTTACATACTATCTTTAGAGCGGTTGTCTGTTAAGCCGGTTTACTGACGATAGTTGAACGTGACAACGTCATAAGAAAGGTGGCCGATTGTGTCTCTCTCGCTCGTTCCGCGCTCTCGCTTGCATTTCAAGCCTTAAATGGAAAGCCTCAGAGCAAGGTAACGCCACATGAGTCTTGATTTTTGGTGCGTGCAGCCGGCTTCATCGAATTATCAAGGCGTTGTGACGTCAATAAAACATTTCTTCTTTCTTCAAAATTGCTCCAGTTTTCTAATAAGAAATATATTTAAAGATGTGAAAATTAATTAAGATTTAATTCTAATGATTTATTTAGTTTATAGTAATCATTGAAAATTTCGAATAATTGTAACAACATCGATGGTGTTTACAGCAACAATATCGCGCTGCGCCACCTCTCCAGCAGCAGTACGCGCCGACGCAGCCGCAACGACCTCCGCCACAGCAGATGAAGTCGCCGCTGCATGAGCATGCCAACGGATTCGCGCCCCTGTGCGACGCCGCGTCCCCCACGCCCAAAGGCGGCAAGCCGGGAAAGCCGCCGCACTCGCCGCCGCACAAGTACCACGCGCCGCCGCCGCACCCGCACCCGCACGCTCCGCACACGCCGCACCCGCCGCCCGCGCACACGCCGCACCAGCACCACCCGCACCAACATCAGCACCAGCAGGTACCAGCCTCACCACAATACGTCCTGTGGTAGTTCCACCCATGGCTATTTGTGTAGCTATTTGGTGTAGGTTGTGTCTGTCAAAATATTCAACGTACGGTCAAATGGGCAATACAATACTTTTGATATGGAGATGGTCTTTGAAAAATAAATTTGCTATACTAAATCAAAGAGTGTGTGGCCCATGTGTTTGTTTTGTTTGTTTGTCTCCATTGATGTGATTCAGAAACTGCCAGACGTTAGGCAGCTTTGGTTATTGGCTGTATTTGCCAAACATATACTCTCCACACACAAAAGTAGTTTGTCAAATACGCAAATACAAATAGAATAGTGTGGAGCTACCATTATTAAATCGATGTGTGCTAGTTTTTTTAACATTTAACCGTAGCTAACGCCGCCGATTTGGTAGTCAAAAAGCCTTAGCGTAAACGTAAAGCAATTAATTCGCTCGTTATCAATTTAGATTGTTTGGATATTGTAAACACGTGACCCATCCACATTTTCAGTTCAATCTGGGGGCTGATTATGTATCTCAGTTGCAAACTCAAAATGGAAAAGTGGACATCAAATGACGACATTTGTGTTTGCTATCTCTATTGTATTTCTGTTGGTCACTGGAAATAGCAAATATAAAACACGTCATTTGACAGCTATTTGATGCACACTTTTCCATTTTAGTTGGCAACTGAGATACATAATCAGCACCCTGGACTGGTACTGTAGATCTTTGTATTTGTAGGTCGCCACATGGTAAATTTGTCCAACCGCATATGTTTACTAAACCATGAACGTTCGTTTCACACATATTCGCACTTATAAGATTTGCACTAAATCCACTTGGTGCACTAGTATCTTTGGGTTGATTACCATGTACCCCGGTAGGTAACATTTCATTTACTATTTTATGTGTAAATAACTGTATGACTGTTCGAGGGAGACGCCACACGCTACCGGGTTCGGGTTCGATTTCCGACTAGGACAAGCATTTGTATGATAAACATTATGGTACTTTTGAGTCGGGATGTTTATAGTTTAATACATGATGTATTTGTATGCATTGACGTTAGCTGATTCTCATACACAAGCAATTAAAGGCTTCCCTTGAGGTTAGACCGATACGTGAGCCAGAGATAGTTATTGATTTATTATTTGTTTAGCAAATGGTGGGCAACAATGGTCGGAACGGCGGCGGCAACACGGCGGCCATGAGGGGTGGAGGCATGGCGCCGCGGTACCCCGCGCCCATCCAGCGGCCGCACGCGCCCGCCCTGCCGATGTACCGCGCGCCTCCCGCCCCGCAACCGCGCCCTCAACCGAGGCACAACCTCTACTACCATCACCATCAACGCAGTGAGTCTCCGAATGTATTTTCACTATGTTGTAGATTACTGTGCTGCTGCTTGATTGGATTGGTACCACCGCTTCATTCTTACCTCCAGAGCATCAGTGTTAAGTTCCATAATGAAAGGTTGAGGAGTCTATAAACTTCACGCATGCCCTAAGATAGCGACGCACCGGTACCATCTACGGTATATATGATGATGGTGTAGATCAGGGTAGGCGAACCTTTATGCATCAACGTGCCATTTCTTCTAAAAAAAACGTTTAATGGGGTCATTGACGTGCCATCAAATAATAATAATAAATACTATCAAAACTCTTTATAAAATAAACAAACGAGGTACATTTAGGAATGTTTTCATTACACGCATAAATTCAATTACTGTAAAATTAGAGTGACTTCTGTTGCTGCAGGTTAGATGACAAATAATTTATGTTAGGGTTGTATGATGTTACTTTAAGCAAAATGCATGCTGAAGTTATTCATCTGTCAAACGGTTTCTAGCCGAGTTTTTAATGTTCTTCTCTGAAAATAATGACTCGCATATATACATAGGTAATATGAAAAGCTTCCTGTCTGCTATAGCGCCACCCCCACCCCGCGCACCGAACACTCCGTAGCGTAGGATCACTCGCGTTCGATCGTCATAGAATACCTACTTAACACATTTTTACACATGTTTCATGAACGGCGATGTGCCCAAAATATTGTGTCGAGTGCCATCAATGGCACGCGTGCCATTGGTTCTCCTACCCTGGTGTAGATGATGGTTGTTTCTGACTATAGGGAAAGCCATTGTGCGATTAGTGTCAAAACAAATTTAAATTTGAGATAGTCATATATAGCTAAAACATTTGTCATCAGCAAACATCGCCATCTGGAAAATAGTCAGATTATTTTCTGTTATTTACATTTAAATTGTATTTATTTTATCTTTCAAACAAGGGTTTAAATCAAATTATTTTTTGTAGTAAATGTTTGTAGGTTTGGATTACCATTTTAATAATGTTTGATGACATATTCGAGGTTTACGCTAGTTGAGATTATTCTCTCTGTAAAAGTTGTAAATTTCAACTTTGTTTCGTCAGTGGATGACAAAAAGACTGATGAATTTTTGATGAAAATAAATACATGTCACATACAGATACGAAAGGTGGTTATGGTATTGCCAACTTGAGGCTTGGGTGTAAACCTGTTGCGGGAATTGGTTTAATTCGGGGGTGTGGTCGCAAAACTACGATCGTGATATAATGTGTGCTACATTATATTACGTTGATATAATGTGATGATGAATTAATATTAATTTAGTAAAACGTTGCACACACTTATGTAAAGAATGATATTTTTGTTTCAGTGAATTTGATCGATCTTAATGGGGTTCAAATATTATATAGCGGCTAACAGAACATTGGTTGCAGACGGCGCGGGAGGAGGGGCCGGCGCTAGCGAGGGCGCCGAGCCCGCCGCTGAGGACGTCGCCGACGCGCCGCCCGTCGCCGAAGGGCCGCCCGCTGACGCCGCCGAGTGAAGGCCGCCCGCCCAGCGACACGGCTCTCAACTCGAGTGCGTGCCACCTCGCCGCTATTGGGTGACGCACCCACTGTCTGCCATCGCACTGGACTGTACGATATTATGTCTCCAGTGTGAGCTTTTCTCGTCACCACTAGGTGACTTTATTGTCTTCAGTCAGCGAGCCACGGTGCCTCACTACTGTGCAATCTCCCGCTCTACTGGACTCCCATGACTTGTGTCAAGTTTCGCGCATCCTCCATTTATCTATAGCTATAGACCTTTCGGTCAAACTATAAACACCCGCTATAAATAGGCATACGACCAATTTTTCTCCTCTCAAGGATGCGCATATACTTTAATATTCCTTACATAACACTGTCCAGTTAGTAGCACCATAGTGACGCGCGTATGACGACCTGGCATTAGCACTGCGCAGTCTTTCATTGATAATTCGTAATTCATCTACTCTCTGTGGCATTCCAGTGACGATGTCTGGTGTTGTGTTCATTCACCGTCGGTTCTTGCGACTCGCGCACGTTGTTTGGCATTCACACGATGCGCACGCTGTCGACCCGACGGTATATTAGTGTGCACTAGCGGCTGCATGCTCCGGATATAGAGTTGACACGACCACTCTCCACAGTGTGAAGTGACTTCGTACGTCCTTTAGTGGCGACCTGAGCAATAAGCTCTATGTAATAAAATGTGCGCCACAAATGGTGCCTAAACGAGCGATGCGATAAGCGTCGCTAACACGCTTGCTGACGTCAAGCGATTTAGCTTCTCGATATTTTAAGTCTTAAATTATGGAAGTGATTTAATTATTTGAAATTCATACAATTCGGTCCGCCTTCAGCCCGTCATCCGCGCGACGTCGTACTGTAGACGCACGAGCCCGGCCGCGGGACTCAGTTCGGCCCTGGTGGCCGTAGAGATTTACGAAGGCGTTCATTTCGTTAGTTTGTAAATATTAATTGGACGGACATTCGGCTGTCTATTTGACTGTTATATTTTAAGTATATATGTATAAAACGTAAGGTCGGCGGCCTTGCTACGTACGTTTGCACAGCAAGGACCACGTGTCCACCTAACCGAAGCTGCCAGAGACCTCTCACTAGTGAATATGTAGCCACGTTTTGCATAGCGAATGTCGATGCAATATAAATAATAAATGTAATTTGGAGCGAAGACGCCTGAGGCGCTATGCGTCTACCCATTGGTGCACGCACTAGCGCTCCATGTATCATAATTAATAATTATTATATGCGAATAAAATTATTATGACCGATGTCAGACTTTTATTGGTTAATCCTATTATCGCACGGGTCTTATTCGAAGGTGGCGTGAAGAGTGTCCAAAACCGCTGTGTTTATGTGAAGAGAACAATTAATGTGCAAGCAAGGATTGTGACACATCTCTCGGTTCCGTCTGCCTAAATCCCGAAAGACTTGGCGTGAAGATATGTACGTGTAAGTGTATTATTCAGTGATCATGACCATCAACTCGGTGGTAGTCTATGCGACCACTCCTCGAATTAAGGCAATGGATTTGTTAATTTTCGGTTTGGAGAGTAAAATAGCCAATGGGAAAAACACATGTGATTCGCAAAAATAAAAATATTAAGAATTGGCCTGCTTTAGAATGTCTACTATAGGAGTAAACAAAAATATTCTAGCGAGAGAGTGGAGGTTTTCCTATCAATTAACGAGAATACCGATTATCAAATAGATAAAAGCTTAATACCTTTAATCTACTGTTTTATATAATTAAAATATATAGTTTTCCTGATGCTAGGTACGTGTTGCTGATAGGCGCCAAAGGTGTAACGTGAATAGAATTGTGCGTTGCCAACATGAGGCTAGGATGTTCCGCTTCTTGTATAATTAAGTGGCTAGCACAAAAAAAATAGTGATATGAAAACTGACAGGTCCTGAACAGTCGTGAAAATTGTGATTATGGTCCGTGTTTAACGTGACCAATGCCACATTTAAACATACATAGCAACTGCTGACATGCGAAGTTAAAGAGGCCAGCAAATGACAGAGATGAGCACGTCCTAATGGCTCAACACCAAAAGATGCTGCATTCGCAATTTACACAGATAGATACAAAGATTCTTATATCAATGTGTGTGTCAGTGTAATAATAATATATAATTTGTATATATAATTAAGATTTAATTCAATAAATGAGATCAGAACCTTGGTTCTTGTCTCATTTACCATCCTCTCAGTGGTGAAGACACCTTCGAGTCCTTAATTGGTCAAGTGAGTCTGCTTGATCAGCTTTGAGAACATCACTACATCCTTACCACCTATCCTACCCGTTGGGTTCCGTCTGCTACCGTAGGTCTATTGGTGCAGACATCCCGCACGTATCTATTTAAATACATATTAAACTTTATGTTAAGGGTATCACCAAGCCTCATGGTGGTCGGTTCAGCCCGCAACATTCGAAATTTTGAATGCAGCGAATCCATACAATTCAATGGACATACTTCTAAGTGACAACATGTATGCAAGTACAACTTAAAGCCCACACTCACCTACTACTTTAGCACCATAATGCTTATTAATTTTAAAATTTATTATGATGTCTGACTACGTAAGATAAAAACTGTCCATAAATTCCAATGTTTAAAAGTTTATAACTCAAAAGCGGAATCATATCCAAAGAGTAAAGTAAATGTCCATAAGGGACTTATCATACCTCAATTTGATAAACAGATTTTATTGAACTTTACAAGATCTCATTATAAAAAAAAACCGGCCAAATGCGAGTCGACCTCGCGCACGAAGGGTTCCGTATTACAATCTATAATAGAAAATTACATTTGTTGTATGGGATACAACAAATGTGACCGGACCCTTAATATGGACCTTCAATATTTACTTTATTATTATTTCAATATTTATTTTGCAAGGTAATGTACATGTAAATAATCTGTGAAGATTTGAAGCGGCTACCTGTTACCGTTTTTAATATTGAGCAAAAAAATAAGAAAAAAAAACACATTTATTGTTTTAACCCCTAATATTTTATTTTTATTTTCTTGTTATAGCGGCAACGGAAATACATTATTTGTGATAATTTCAGCTTTATAGTTATCACAGTTTCAGAGATACAGCCTGGAGACAGAACCCTAAAAACTGTAAAATAAACACAAAATAGTAGGTATCTTGAAGAAAATAAATAATATTGTCTTGTTCCAATGCCTCTAATATTGCTGGGCTTATGTCCCCCACAAACATACAAAGAGATTTGCCAGTTTGTTTATTGTGTACACTGCAAAGGACTGGAATTCCCTGCTTATGCACATTTTTCTAGATCTGTTGCACTCTAGAGGTTTTTAAAGCAAGGGTGAAAAAGCTTTTGTTAGCTTAGTGTGCGTTAACCTTCTGTGTTAGACGGGGTTAGGGTCACTGGGGTCATTACACTTAGCTATGGATAGTCTGTTATCAAAAATGCAAAAGTCTACCTTCCTGTTACGTTTTGATGGCTAGACCGCCCGACTGATTCTGAAAAATTGTATATGCTTTAAGTAAAAGATACGATTTCAAACATATCGTCAGCGTAGAATAGATATTTATAAAAAAATCGAAAAAAATGCAGTTTTGTATTTTGTCTTCAAAGCTTTGAATGAAAAGAGAATGAAAATTGTGAGGAGACTGTCAGTGAGAGTGTGCTGTGAAATATAAATAGAGAACTTAGTGAAACTTTACATTATATATTATGACTTTCCATGTAGACTCGATACTTATACTACAGAAGTAAGCGTCAGTGCTTTTCATTGCCCTGTTTCTGTTCGAACTTTGAAAGATATATTAAGTAAATAGAAAATATAGGACATACCTATATACCAATGAGCAAATGATGATCGGCGTTCAATAACATCTGAATGGCATGGTATTCCTGTAACCCTAATCCAGCCGTACACCTGTACCCTAGTTCATATATACTCTTAGTACTCTTTCATGTAACCATAGTAATGCTATACTTATAGTACTCGGGTACTCAGTACTCACAGGAGTGTACATTACTTTGTAATTAGTACTACGAATACAGTCAGCTCACTATGAGTACAGACTCATAGTACTCCGAAAACTCAGTAGTACTTTTTTCCCCGTGTTGGCCCGGGATCCTTTGCAGAACAGACCATCTGCCTTCCTGGCGAGCAGCTCGTAAAAAGCGAGCAAAGACTTACCGTCACTAACACCGTGACATTTGACTAGGTGTAAGGTAGCCGGTAAACTTACTTTTGCTCGAGACCTAACGTCCCGGCCTCAGGTTGCCAACGCAACATTACCACCTTTGGCGGCGTGAATCAGGAAATCCGTCTGCTTGTATGCCTGCCAATATCATAAAAAAAACTTCAGGATTTCGTGAAATATCAGCTACGTACACGTATATCGAATTTGCCTCGTATTTCGTATACACAAAGGTAAAGCTACTTATTATTATGCTTCATCTAATATTTCTGAACAAGTTCAATTTGAGTAGTAAAAGTTGCTTGGCAGTACGCCAAATAATTCTCTTTACCTAGTCGTCCGAAATAGGGGAGTGACCGACGCCGTGGCGCCCAGACACACTGATAAAGGTTTAACCCAACTCCTGAACATTCAAAATGAGGCTAAATATACACTAGCGATTTTTAATTGCGTTTGAAGGACATATTTTGAAAATACGGTAGTCCGTTGTTAGAACATTAGCTCAAATATTTAAGGTACCGTAGCCAAATGGCGTAAAACGAAATTCTAAGGCATGATAACGCTCACTGATTTTAGTTTAAATCATATTAGCTTTAACGTTTTTCTTATGATCACCTTCATTTCCATTTCCTATCACGCAAATGGCGGTTTTGAGCAAAATAAAAGGACTAAGCGATAAAAAATACGATGTCGTGCTGACCAATGTAGTCCGATCCTTATCTGCTTATACATTATTTTCTGAAGTAACGATACATATGATTACTGTGGTCGACTGTTACTGAATGCGCTCCGACACCCTGACGCCGAAGTTATGTTACGAGCGACCCCTGTAATTATGCAATATAATACAAACCTTAGTTATAAGTGTTAAAAATTGACGATATGATTTAAGAAAATGTAGTTAGTAGTGCAATCGCGTTTCACTTTGGTCGTGTTGGCGGGGGCATGTTAAAGAGTTTCGACTCCGATTCCGATAAGTCGGAACTTCCGATTGGTTTCATACCTTCGACTCCGACAGTTTTAAGTTGGAGGTCTTTACATAGTATATAGCGGCAGCAAGCCTCCATCAATATTAAGAATAATTCATGGATGTGGCTTCGGGAAACTTCAGTCGTTTACAGCTTTTATTATACATTAACTGACACAAACCTTAATAGTAAACGTAATAATAATCCGACTTCAAGAAGTAGGGCTATCAATTTGACTATAGGTACAAGTATTTTTTCTATTTTTTTTATGATATTGGAAGGCGACCAAGCAGACGGATTTCCTGATGGTAAGAAATTCACGCCGCCTGGAGACACCAAAGGGGAAATGGTGCATTGCCAACCTTAGGCCGGAATGTTAGGCCTCGAGCAAAAGTAAGTTTACCGGTTACCTTACCCTCCGAACCGGAACACGTCAGCGGCAAGCGCTGACATTGCGGCAGAAATAGGTAAAGAGATAATATGATTAGGTACTATTGCAAAAACGAACAGACTTGAACAGTTCTTTTGTTGAATTTTCATAATTTTCGAGATGAGCCCATATAAAATTAATTAAGGTCTGAAAAAAAGTGGGTTTCGGAGTTACACCAGAGTTTAGTAAATATCAGTTGGTAATCTCTGGTTATTTTTCCTCTTACATATAAAATCAATTGCTTTTCGTTAGTCTTGCTAAGACTCGAGAAGAGCTGGACCGATTTGGCTAATTTTGGTTTTGAGTTGTTTGTGAAAGTCCCGGAAAGGTTTAAAACTAGGAAAAACATTTTAAGTTTTCTTATACAAAAAGAACGGGTAAAATGAAGTTGAGGGCTAGTACTCAATATTATAATAGCGATATATAGTTTATATTTAATAAAATAAAAATCTTATTTTGATGAAATTTGATATCCATATATTTAAAAATCCAAATTCAAAGAAAGGTTACTTTTTTTAAAAATCAATCCCTAAAGCATGAGGTATGCAAGTTTGTATAAAAATATCCTTTCAATTTGGTGTTCAAATTTCTGAACAGTATCCAGTTCATATAATAAAGGTATTCAATAACACTAAAATTAAAAAATTTCAATTAACCCCCGACAAAACCTTTAAGTAATGTATCTCGATTACGTCAGTTTTCAAACAATAAAAAACTGGCAAAAGTCGGTCTACTCGTTCTAAAGTTATGATGTCACAGACAGACAGACAGACACACACTAGCGATGTAACGAATGTGATTTTTAAATATTCGCGAATGCGAATGCGAATACCTATTACCGACATTCTCGATGCGAATATTCGGTTTTTGTTCCCAAATTTGGCGCCCGTTGTTAGGCTTGATAACGGTTTCAACGTGGTGCGTTCCATATTGGGACGTAGTTAACCAGAAAGGACCCAATCCACATCTAAATAGTTTTGAGATAATTGATTTTAAAGTTTATATATTTATAATAATATGTACTGGCCATATATGTGGGTTGGTATCTAATGATTATCCAAATGTCATAGCTTTGTTTATCTATGAAATCTTTTACTGAACAAAAGTATTATAAGCTTTACGACCTCTTTAGTATGTTTCTCTCAATTTTGGTGTTCATGTGGGTTGGGTCCTTTCTGCTTAACTACGTCCATTTTATAGTTAGCTGGGTTGATACGAACGAACCCATCCGACTGAAGTGTCATTCCGCTCGCACCGGTCTTTTCACAAGTAAATTTTGAGGTTAGAGTGTGATTAGTTATTTATGACTGATAAGACGTATTTAGAATAATTTGATTTTGTTTGCTTACTTACATTGCATTATATATTTATTCTTATAAGCTCCAATGAAAATTTGATTGCTAAGCTTTATTACCCAAAGTACCTGAAGTAAAATTAGTAGAGAAATAATATCAAGGCAAATGTTAAAGTAAAGACTGATAATGTGATTTATTACGATGTAAATTAACTTTTTTTGTATTAAAAAATAAAAAAAATGAATGGATTTAGTTTTATCAACCTACTACATCTTCATGTTGCTTTTTCTGATTTTCGTATTCGCACAACATTCGCAAAAATTTGCGAATACGAATATATCAAAAAATGCGAATATCCGCGAATGCTAATGCGAATATTCGTCACATCTCTAACACACACGCGCGCGCACACACACCTCGTTTATCACGTCGAATTAAAAATGATCGCGATTAAAATGACTTGGTTCAGGAAGAATTTATCACTATATATTATGTCAAATAAAAAAGTTTGAACATCTAAGTATTTTGGAAGTTCCTTGTGTAAGTACCTACTAAGCTGTCGAACAGTCACAGACTGCATAAATTTTCATGCGAACTAAAATGAAATTGAGTAAGATCAGAAAATTTTAACTGAAAAATCACTTGTCGAATATTGATAAAATTTATATGGAACCACCTCGGTTTTATAATAGAAAGAAATAGGTAGGCTTTTAAAAAAAATAATAGTGGTCCGCTGTGGGATTTGACTTCTAGAGGTCCCGGGATATGTTTCCGTGTTGGGCAACAAGAAGAAAATGTGTTTTTCAATTTTGTAATAAAACAAACGTGGCCTGGATTTAGATGTGTGCTCGGTTAGGAACCCACCGATTTACCTATTCCTGGCTTCATATTGCAGTTCTGACGGTAGGGTTTGCCAGTACTTGCAAAATAATCCCAACTAATACTAACCTAACCTAAGTTTTCACTTAACATAAGGACTTGTTCGCTAAAATAAAAACTTCTCAGATAAAAAATTAACAGTACCATTGTAGCACAAGGGTAACAAAAGTACGCCAGAGACTAACACTAAGAGATCCAACCATTGATGACATCTACGAAGTGGAAACCTAGAGTTGGCAGATTTTAAGAGGCAAAATAGATCTTCACCATGTTATAAAAAATACTATGAAGACCATAGAAAAACGATGCGTATATAAGTACATTACTGAGAGGCTGATTATTAATTGAAGGTTACGGTAATGTGCAGGTGAAGCCGCAGGTCATTAGTCATAACTTATAAGCAATTCCAAATCATATTATAGCATAGGTATAGTTTTTAATAACAAATTTCGACGCAAGCGTCAGCGGCGCCGTGGCTTAGTTGGTTAAAGCGCCTGTCTAGTAAACAGGAGATCGCGAGTTCGAATCTCGCCGGGGCCTGCTGTAACTACTTTTTGAAGACGTTTTATTATAATTATTCGGCGAACATCGTATCGGTTGACATTAATAGCTACTAACAGTTTGTGCGGAATAACATGAAGTAGGTACTGTTTTCCCATTTTGCTGCAATTTTCTGGTTTTTCTATTCATAACCTTCTCCTGACACCAACAAAACAAAAAAAAATGATTTGCAAAATTAGTCAAGATTAGGGTTACTCTTGAACCTCGATATCATGCGAATTGGAAATTGGAACCGTATAGATATGTCATTTTTGGTACTTTCTAACACAGTACTAGCGGATTACAAACATTCAGTTACGAATGGAATAAATTCAACGAATCCGATAAAATAATTTGTTGGTTAATATTAACTAAATGTTAATTCTCCAGTATTGTGTTCAAGAGTACCTAGAATGACATACTCGATTCCAATTTCTAATTTTTCATGAATCGAGCTTCAAAAGTAAACCTACTGATGCGATGACCACGCGAAATGGGTATTTATATAATTCCTATCTCTTGACATCAATAGCTACGAAGTTAAGTTTGTATGGATTAACGGCCAATGTTAATAATGTATCTCAATCTAATGAATTTCAAGCAATCTAGATAGCTGCGTATCCGGCGACCTATCCCATACCTAATTGCCATATTTATCGTGTCCACAGATATGTTATTGGCAAGCGATAACATAAAAATTGATCAAAATATCAATCTTGGAGAGCACGTTTTGGATTAGGATTGATTATTAATATTGGCCGTAAGTCAGTATTTTCCCTGCAATTCAAACAATTTCTTGTTCATAAAAACCTCTAACTTTAACCAACACAGTAAAAAAGAGTTATTAAAATTGGTTCATCGCCAGTTCAGGTGATTATATTTACTAGTGGTCGCCCGTTGGTCGAAATTCAACCATCACAAATTTTAATATCTTGTTGATAAGGACGCCATCTTCATTTCTCAAGACCAACTACATATTTTGCTTTCAAACTTTTTAGTGCGCCATCTGTGATCTTTTATCGTAATCATCAATATATTTGATTGTGAGTGTCAAATGCATGGTAGTGTAGGTAATGTTTTATTTATTGATTTAATGTACTTTATAAGCATTATTATTAAAAAATATAAGCGTTCTGCACTTCTCCTACACTAGAGTATAAGTGTTCCAAATTTTATGTTCCTCCGTCCGCGTAATTTTCGTAGAAGGGGGTCCAAAGTTTTGGCATCACGTATTAATATATAGATATATAGATAGATGAACATTATAACTTTAGGAGTTAATTAAGTTTTGTAATTAATTAATAATTTTAATTAATATATATAAATTATGTGTCACGTTGTTGATCCGCGATGGACTCCTAAACTATTTAACTGATTTCAATTAAATTTGCACACAGTGTGCAGCTTGATCCAACTTAAAGGATACTATAGCTTACATCTCAATTTATGATCAAAAATATTAGCATCAGAGCGAAGCCGGAACTGGCAGCTAGTTAATCCATAAAAATATGTCTAGACGTCATTCCGAATCGAATGAGCTAGGTATCACTTTTAAATCGTACATTTTCTAGGAGTTTTATTTAACACAGTTTGAACTTGTCGACTAGTCTATTTTTTAGAGCAAGTGAGCCATCTTACAGTTTAGTACCCACATCACGTAACCCCAATATCACTTCCCATCAGGTGTGTTGTTGATTATTGTACTTTTTTTATGATACAATGAATAAACATATAATGTAAACATATAATGTATATGTGTAATATGTATTTTTATTATATCGGACAGTCATTAAAAAATGAGTTACTTAATTCAGAATACAGGTTTTTCGTTCCATTCATTCCATTCTTATACAGTCCAAAGAGTATATAATCACTACGGATACAGTCATTGAAATCTGACATTTTAATTTTTACATTTAGGTACCGACATATTTTATTTTATACTTTAATTTTAATTTCAAACAATTACTTAGATATTTATTTTCATTATATAATTATTGTCGAATATATTATATTTCTTGCTTTATTAAATTGCATTCCCTGTTTTTAGGGAAAAATCATAACCTTTTGCCACATCTATTTTTATTTGTTACAGGTCGCGGCACGAAACTCTAGCGCTGACCGTTATTGCGCAGAAGTAAAAAATAAAAACAGTGTAGTCGCGTTCTGAATTGTTTTGTTATCATCGTTAATTTTTGTTGTTGTTTTTTGTTAAGTTTGTTTTGTTGATTTGTTTGTTGTGTTTGTTAG
>NJDC01058124.1:338491-353003 GCA_002245475.1 Calephelis virginiensis
CCTCAGGAATTCGGCCGTACCGTACAAACGACGACACACGAGAATTAGCAAAATAAAGGCTTATTTTACATCTTTTATGATCAGTATTAAGTCTATTGTTAAATATCCCAATTTGAGTCACTGGACTTCGATATTCGGAGTACTTTTTCAACAAGGGATAGAGCAGAGGATTCGGAGGAAATAAGCGAATTTAGGCATTTGTCTATAAAAACTTTAATACCAGATGTTTTTTCCCATGTTTTTCCGAGTCCACTGGGTAGAGTAAGCCTATGGTTAATTCTACCCAGTTGATTCTACCAACTAAACTATGGTCGCCTCTTACGAGTCAGATAGAGCTGACTCGTTAGAGGCGAGCATAGTTTAGTGGAGTAGAAAGAGTTTGATAGTAGTGTGTGTTGCAACGCACTTGCTCAGGTATCTATCACCCACGTTACTTTTGCCTGTCGTCATATTGACTGTGTTTGGCATTGTCGTAATCCGGTTCGGAGGATATGGTAGAGACGGTAAACTTACTTTTTCCCGTGGCCTATCATCTCGGCCCCAGGTTGGCAACGCACCATTACAACCTTTAGCGTCTCTAGGCTTCGTAGACATCTCTCAGGTTATCCGTCTGCTTGTTTGCCTACCCCCATCATAGAAAAAGAGAAAAAACTCGTCTGGCTTCCTCTACATTCATTACGCTTATCATACAAAAACACCAGTTTTGGAGACTCTTGGCACCACCCTTGGACTAAACCTAAACGATTTGATCGTGGAATGTCAACCGTGATCTCCCCGAGTAGATACCTACATCCATCCAAATTCGCAATGTGTATCTGCTTCGTCAATCTTTCATCAGTCATTCATTCCACATGAGCCAACCAGCGCAGCATGAAGCTTTTTTTTGTCGATCCCACTCTGTCTCGGATCTCATTGTTACGATATAGATAATCGGCTACTGCCGCAAGAATTGCCTTAGTACCTACGTGAGTGTGAGAACTTATCTTTTTTTGGAAAATCTTAAAAAGTGTGGTCATTATTTTGGATACAGAAGCGAAATTCATTTGACCGAGTTTTAGGCCCACAGGTGACTATGTCGACATCTAAATGTACACATAAGTAGAAAGCTTGCTCTAAACTCTATAATCTAACGACAACATAAGAAATAATTCCAGTAATATATAGTAAACGAAGTGTGGGGCAGAGTTAGTTGTAAATATGAACGGAAATTATAAAGTATTTTATATCATGACCAATACTGATAAGGTGATGATACCTTTACGTTTGATAAAGAATCACGTCATTGCGTCGAAAACATCTAATTAAAGAGATGGATATTCATCCACTGTCTCTACAAAGGTTTTTACGTTAGATTTTGTGGATATATTTACGTTTGTTTGTACCATAGTCCAAAAGGTAGAGAGTAAAGACTTTAAAAAACATCATGTTGGCTTGAGACCTGCACGTTGGGGCACAGTTCATGAACTGTCAATTTAAAATTATCTGATAAAGCGATTGACCGCCTCGTTGACCGAGGATTTAGCGTTCACGCCTAGCTCCCAATCCCAAGCAACTCGTCACTACATATTATAAAACAAAGTCTCTTCCTCTGTTCTTATGTAAGCTTTGTAAGCTTAAATCTTTAAAACTGGGAAACGGATTTTGATGCGGTTTGTTTAATGGATAAAATGATTGAAGAGGAAAGTTTATATCTATATTTCATAACCGTGTGAAGCCGGGGCGAGCCGCTAGTATCATATTAAAAGCCTTTAGTCAATGCTGAATTAGTGAGATGATGGATGGCTTTATACCTATACATATACATTTAAGTGAATAAAATGCTCTTTGCAACATTAGTCTAATGATTGTTATAGTGACCACCATTGGCACCATTTGTTAAAGCGACAAAACTACTTTTAATATCAATCCCATTCACACAAATGTTTGTCTGTTTGAAGTTAACGGCTTTGCAAGTTCCTTTGAAATATGATTTAAATGAAGTGAACTTAAATATATAATCAAATTATTGAAAAATAATTTATTTGTAGACTTAGCGTACAATTACAAGGTATCAGAAAATCAGGTTGCTTCCATTATATTAAAAAAACAATATTGAAATTGCAGTGGTAGTTTTTAGTATTATGTGTATAGACTCGTCATAAGTGTCTCCTATAAAGTCTGTAAGGTGTAAGTGAATACAAATATTTTCTATACTATTCTCTTATTCTATTCAGTCAGTTTTCAAAATTACGAAAACGAATTTCTGCAGCATTTTGTGATTAAACAATATTATTTACTGTTGCTGCGACTTCGTAAACTTTCATTCACGTCATTTTTCATTGTTAATGATGTTAAAGAAAGATTTTTGCAGCAGTAAATGCATCCCAAATGTTGATCCGGACTTGCTAACAAACTATGCAAATCTCTTTGCAACTAAGTAGGTACTTCTAACTACCAGAGTAGGTACTATTACTTATTTTATGATCTAGCTAATGTCACTGTAAAGGCGACGATTGATCCAAAAAAAGGCAGGTTGACTAAAAATTTTATTTAACTGGTGGCAGAGTGCTATGCAGCAAATTGCCCGGGTAGGGATCCACATTCCTCCCTATTTCTATTGTCATAATGATTCTATCATGTATTGGTACGGAGGGTAAGGTAGCCGGTAGACTTGCAAAATACGTCTTCCAACCCGGTTTCAGGACAGCGACGCATCTTCATGTCACGGTTGTCTCTTACCATCAGGAGACGCGAGTGCTTATTCGCTGACCTTCTTGTATAAAAAAAAGTATGCAGTCTGGTATTGTATCTTTGGTACACTACGTCTGATATTTACAAGTAGGCTTATTTACACTTAGAACAAATGAGATAATAGATCTCAAAAGAACGTGATAATTGAATTTGATGACAAAACATCACGTAACAAACCACGAGGCCATTTCCAAATCTACCGCAGTCTATCGCATTTTATTTAAATACCAGCTGTTGCTTGCGGCTTCGCCTGCGTTTTTACTGCCGTTGTGCGATCTGGATTAAAAGTAACCTATATGTTAATCTAGGTCACAATCTATGTGTTCCAAATTTCAAACAAATCCTTTCAGCTATTCGAGCGTGAAAGAGTAACAAACATTAATTTATACATACTTACAAACTTTCGCATTTCTAATGTTAGTAGGATGGCAACATTTAAATAAAAATAGGACAATTATGAAATCAGCACATTTTCACTGCGATAAAATCCGAATTTTTGTAGACACTGTTACTTTTTATGTGATACCTAGATCTCATAATTGTAAGAGAAACCTTACTGAAATACAAAATCGTGTAGATGTAAGTATGTAGCCAGGCAATCAGCAAGTATTAATTAACTGCCATCAAGGACTACTCGGAGACGTAGCTACTTTAGCTTTATTAAAGTAAACAACTTTCGTCCTCGCTCATAAAAGAGGGATTAAGCTTATTACTTTATTGTGCTCTAGATAAGGCGTGGTAGGTATTTACGTTGCCGACATTACACACATTTGTACTCAGGACAATGCAGTTTCTTTGTGTTTATCTTTGGTGTTCATTCAACTACGAGCGGAAAAACGATGTTTGGCATTTCATTCAATTCTTACTTCTCAGTCGTACTCGTAAATTCGTACAAACCAGTCGTTCGGTCGCAACGTCGTATTCAACGTACGAAAACTTTCACTTTTAAAGTAAAATACAAACAACTTACATAGTTGCTATGAAGTATAAAGTGTTTTAATTTACATTTTAGGTATGAAAACATGAATAGAAGTGATTTTACTTTAATTTTGTGACGGTCATTGAAAATTATGTTTAATGACAGCAAAGACAATATATATATTTACTAATCTCTGATGACAGTGAAATTGAGTCAGTGTTATTAGTGCACAGTGCATAGTTTTATTAGCTTTGTTATTTGATTCTGAGAAACTGATTGTGCAAAAGCAATGGGAAAAGATTACGGTAAGTTTTAATTTACCTTGTAATATTTTAATATGTTTTAGGTGGAAGGACAGGCACGTTTTCAAATGGGTTTAATGAAGAAGATGTTTTAATCCGGTTGTGTTTCTTTTCTGATTATGGATAACCTTATTTTTTTTACATAATTTACACGATTTATAATAATTTGTAAGTGTAGGTTTTATTTTAGTTAATAAATATAATATGTAGGTTTGCAAAACGAAATAATATAGTTTTAACTTATTTAGTTTTTAAATTTATGTAACTAGGTACATATTTTAATAAATATTATTAACTACCTAATAAAGTCGATTGATTAGGGTAGGTAGTTAATTAAGTAAATATTAATATTATACAGAAGAAATATTTAAGTTAATTTTCCTGAATAAGATTTAATTAAAATGAGAGTGCAATAAATACCTATAATGGAAAAGTGAAAAGAAATAACAATTAATAAAAAACTTGCTGCTATCAGATGCGTATCCTAAAATTAACTTCTAGTTCAATTCATGTGGAATTCTTTTACGGGATCCCGTTTCGAAATTTCGAAACAAATTTCTCTTAGGTATAGGTAGGTACAACTCCACTCAAATTCCGAAAGGAAATAGGTACCTATTACAAATGTAGTAGATCCATAGATTTATATGAAATCATTGCGTTTGATTTTTTTTCGAAAAGGTAAGTACCATTGCCATTACCATTACCATTCTGAATGTATTTTGCGGGCCTAATCAGGTTTCAGTATGAAAATGAAATTAGCCTCTCGCAAATTAACCTCTCCAGGGCAGCCACAAAGCGGCCCGCTTTCATATAAATGTCATAAAAATATACCTATGTTTTGTTTAGTTTGAGTCGCTGATAAAGGCTTTTGTGGTCTTTGTAGTTTTCAGTGTAATAAAATTCGGTTAAACCTGAAAAAATAGATATTTGTGTGGTGCAATTACATCAACTACCTATAGGCATTTTTAAATGAAAATTGTGTAGGTAGGTATAGGTTTCATACAACGTACCTAGGTACAACCTTAAATTCACGGTTATTATCTACCCATATTATGATAGGGTGTGGACATACCTATATTCAGTGCATTTACATCATATAATACCTACCTAATATGTAGGTAGGTAGGTAGGTAGGTATATGATTTGTATCACCTGTAACATTCGGCGGATTTCGGTGATTTTAAAAAATGGTCTCAATGCAATTCCTAGGTTACCCATGTATTTATTTAAAATCCATTGTTACCTTATACGACCTCAACTTATTTTTGTGATTTTTAACCCCCGACGCAAAAAGAGGGGTGTTATAAGTTTGACGTGTCTGTCTGTCTGTGGCATCATACCTATCTCCCGAACGGATGCAGTGATTTCAATTTAGTTTTTTTTTTGTATTAAAGGAAACTTATGTGCGAGTGTTCTTAGATACCTACGTTTGATAAAAATCAGTTGAGCCGTTTAAAACTTGTGGGGGGTGAAAGTGGGGAGAGTAACTGAATGTTAGCAAATTTTTCACTTTTTAAAGGGAAATAAAGTTCTTGTGTCAAGGGATTTTTAAATTTTTAATTTAATTTTCCATTATTTTCTATTTATTTGTAAAGGTTATAGGTTTTGCTCGACTCCTAACATCCCGGCCTCAAGTTGGCAACGCACCATTACCACCTTTGGTGTTTCTAGGTGGCGTGAATTTCTTGCCATCAGAAAATCCCTCTGCTTGTTTGCCTCCCTTTATAAAAAAAATTGCACCATTTTTTATATCCGGTGGGGTTTTCAGGTGATACAAATCAACTACAAATAAACACACACCCTTGATATATATTAATATCAAACGTAAAAAAAAGGATCTTCACGTCCATACCCCCGAAATTATTAATTTAAGTTTACACATTGTACAAAAACGAATAGACCTGCAAACAATTTTATATAATGTTATCAATTCAAAGCTATGGGAATTCGTAAAAATATTAAATACCTTTTCAAGGCTTCAAAAACTGTCTGTTCTGAGAATTGAGGATGAACTAAAGCAAGTTTGGTTCAATCATTAGTCATCACATTAACTCTATTATTATTTATTATCTTAATTATTTTTTAATGATGCTTATGACGAATAAGGTTTCGTTTAACAATTTTCGTTATACCACTTAGTCAATTTTAGGTAGATCTATGTAATAATATAATAATTAATATTTAAATAAACAGCTGGTTTTTTTGGCTGTTTTTTTATCTTCTATGTATAAACGACTAGATTTTTAAAAAAAGTTTTTTGTTTGTCTCACTAAAACTCGAAAGCGGCTGTACGGAGTTGGTTTATTTTTGGTTTTAAAATATTCGTAGTAGTACAGTGTTGGTTTCGAGGGTAAGAAAAAGGGATATGCTGCAAGAAAACTAGAGGCAAGAAAAAAAATATTTTTTCCCATACAATATCTTCGTGGGTGCCTTGGTTGTGCCTCTACCTACCAATTTGGGGATATGGGCGTGAAGATACATCCACTACAAATTACAATCTATTCTTAGTTTTCGATGTTGTGCGAAACGAAGTTCCTTCTGTCGGTTTTTATTTATTTTGTAATTATACAATTCCGTTTCAAAAAAGTTTCGAACGCAGCAATTCAAACAAGTCTATGGTGCTATCACGTACTTCACTTATTTTCGTATTAAATTTTATGGGAATTTACTATGAGTGAAATTTTGTTACGATGTTTCGAAACTGAATTCTGTATCAAAATTCCGAATATATGTGGCATGCATATGCATAATACGGCCTCTGTCTCATGAGATGTTGAGAAAGCGTGCCATAATTCATAGGCCACTTGCTACTTGTGAATCCAAAAAGCTCCATATTTGAATACAGCTTGAAAAGCGTAAGATTTTTTATAGCTTATTGAAAAATCTGAGACTAACCCTCCGCCCCTGTGACCGAGATTGGTAGTTTTTTTAAAAGTTCTCCGAAACCCCTTCCCCTGAACTTGTCACGTAATATACATATGTACATTGCCTAGCATAACAAAAGCCACATAGTATGTCGGCTACATGTGTTAATTAGCAATAGCATTAGTCCGGACAAATCTAAACGAATAGTCGCCCTATAAGTCCCGGACAGAGCCATTAGCGAGTTGCATACTTTATATTCATAGAAGGATTCCTTCTTCTATGATAATCTCTAATCTCTAATTTTAAATTTAATTAGCTTAATTATACGATTTAGCTAGCTACATCTTATATCTCTGCACACAGACAAATGGCTGATTTTGATGAAATATCTTACGAAATAAGTTTCCTATTTGTTGTTTGTGAAAATGTTTAGTTGTTAAAAATAACAAAAGATAAATATGTAATAGATAGAAGATAATAAATAAAAATTTACCACCGTCTTTTCTACTTCTGCCACTATATCATTGTTCACCATTGGGTAGAATAGCCGGTAGACTGGCGCACGTAGCCTAAGATCCCGGCAGCAAAATAGTGAGGCACGAGTGACCTGTGATAGGCGACGGTTGTCTCTTATCACCGTGAGAAAGCTATTTGTTCGCTATCTTGTAATATTTTTTTATAAAGTATCTTCACAACTAAATCCCCGAAGTGGTTGGCAGAGCAACAACTAGGGCAACCACAACTAGCCGAGAGGACACTAAGTCCCATAATAAGTGACAAGCCTTTCGCCAACCGGTAACGTTATTTTTGTTAGAGAATTGAAAATACGCTTTTTTTTTAAACATTAATAACCAATAAAAAAAAAGTTATTAACTATTCTAGTATACGATTAAAAAGAACAATAATTATGAATAATAAACGCTTCTGGGCACACGACTTTTTTTGAGGTATTTGTAGTATTTTCCATTGCCGCAGAATAAGTAATAGTACTTCGTACTTTGCTTCTGCAACACATATTTCCTATTTTTATCCATATTCCGATATCCGATAAGAAATTATAAACAGTTACGCTAGAACATGAAAATACAATTTTCTTTATCAATCGATGCAGGTTACTTCCTACTTTGATATGTTTTTACTATTACTATTCCATTTTTTATTATTAAAACCATTTCTACTGCAAGCTTGTCATTCTAAAATCCATGTCGCTATATCCTCGGATAAAACCTGCGAAACGTAGAAGTCTGTAAGTAGGCGCAGTTTAGATTGTCGCCTGTTATAGCATACTATATTTTTTTCTTCTTAAGCTATTGCATAGCTTCTATCGCGGGCCTTGAGTGTTTAGACTGAATCCAGAAATTCCGTAACGAAAATTCCGTTCCCCACTCCGACCGGCACAGCGGTTTTACTTTTTAGTTTTGTCATCTATCGACGAATGGCAAAACTTTTAATGACTTTTTGATCACGCTTGTCTCTTTAGCTCAGCAACTCGCCTCTAGGTGGCAATGGTTGTATTTGCGTTACTGCGAATGCGTAATCCCCCTCTTCGCCACGCAATCTGGTGATTAATGCCTGCTTATGCAATAGCTTTCCGCAGCAGTCTCTGAGTGTCACACGTCTTTTTTTTCTCATTCTCTTTTAATCTATGTCTGACGTTCTCCTTCAAACGTCTAACCAGAGATTAGTGTATTATTATATTATAGATATTTATTATATTGTCTCAGGTCTAAATATTCCAGTCTTGGATATAGCCTAACCTAAAGACAAAAAGTGTAAGCGTAGTAGCCAGTTAAACTACACAGATGAGTAAAAGACCTTTAGCAATATTGTTCCTTTTAGCTCTTATTCCTATTACCAGTAAGTAGGAATACGTAAAGCTATTATAATATCAAACATGTGACAATCGTTAATCCAATTGACAATTCTAAGAAGCATTACCCAAGTATATACCAATGTTCCAATTAAGGTTCGTTGAAAAACTAACAGGTCAGTAATAATTACATTAGCTCTTACTATAGAAAAATAGTAAATTGGAGAGTCCATTTTACTATTTTGAAACGATTTCGAAAAAAGTAGGAGTTTACATAATATGTTGGAAGGTCATGAGCTAGTATACCTATTTTCTAATATCTGTGGTTATGAGTGTCGTCGGTGCAACGTGTGGCGCATCCGCTTGTAACGTCGGATAGTCATGAACAAAGTACAGTTGTAATATTGTGGTCATTAGTACATTTAGCGCCACAGGTGCATCGGAATTCTCGTAGCTTGTTTCTTATTGGTCCGTTGTCGGGAAGTCATGCATAAAGTTGTCTCATTAGCACAACAGGTGGCGCATTAGCAAGTAACTCGTTTCTTATTGGTCCGTTTACCGCGGCCACGTGTAAATAAACCCTTGCGCCGCCATATTGCGGCAGACATGCTTTGTGCACGTCTCTTAGTGTTTGGACCACTGTCTAGTACGGAGGTCGCCACTGGTAATAGTCTCTCTCAGTCATAGGTTGACAAAGAAACACTTCTAGGTCGCAATTGTTAATTCAATTGGGATCTTGGGGCCCGTGATGTGGGTCGTCCGGGGGGTGCATTCGTTCGGCACTCACGTTAAGAAGGGCGGGGTGGAGCCCTTCTTTCCCCATCGGGGGTTTAGCGTTTGCGTAAGCACGAACACCGTGACGTGTTTACGCAGTTTGTCATAGTAGCAGGCTTACTCCAATGTTTGATGGTTTGTTTAGTAACAAATGGGTGTACGCTATAGTTGTTTGTGCGTGATTGTGATTATGTTTGTAAACAGTGTGGTGAGTACTCTATTGTTTATTATTATGAGGTTTACGATGTGGTTGTAGGACTAGATCAGGTGTTACGGCTTTGTTTTCATATTTATGAATTATTTACTAACTACCCTCAAGTTGTGAGCTCTCGGCCTACTAGTCCCGTGGTACCTGTTCGGCCCGTATGTGTGATATCTACGAGGTAAAAGAACGGCTATAGTAACAAGTGTTACGAGAGGGAACTTGAAGAGTATAATTATTATTGGACCTGAGGAATTTTACCTCACTGTTACAGAACTTAAATCTCTCCTATATATAAATAGGCGCAAATGGATCAAAGAGAATAGAGTACAGAAGAGACAGGATTTGGTAGTCCCGGCGAATGTTAATAGGCAACCACTTGAGCCTAGCATGAAACTCGGAAACGTGATCATATTTACGCAATGAAAATATGAATATAATACAACGATTTTGTAGACGCTCGAGTTTATCTATTTGCTTAACAGTAAGATTTACATAGCTAGCGTCAGCATAATCTAGATTGAAAGTAGCATTAAATCAGCAAGCATAATCTTGGTAGGAATCGGGAGCAAAGAGCGAAGACGTTTCAACGAATTCCAAGCACAAAAAAAATTCCTACTGACCTCCTGTAGTTGCTTAGTCCAAGAAAGAGTATTATCGATAAAAACACCTAGATTCTTGACGTAATTACTATATGGGATAATAGCATTATTTATTTTAACAGGGGGTACACTAGACCAATTTATCTTATTAATAAGTCCGGGGCTACCAATAATAATGACCTGAGCCTTGATTGGATTAAGTTTTAAGATTAAGTCACAATCACCAACACTAAAAACGACTTTCATAACGTATCATGTCAGAACCATTTAACCAAATGAACTAAATTTGTGCCAGATTTGATAATTATTGTAATTGTAACATACACTATTAGTTTTATAGCACACAACAAATAGCATTCTTTTTGATAATTAAAATTATTTACATCATTAAATTTTCGCTCACTGTTTTTAACCTGAGTGAATAGTTAATTAACATCGGCAACAAAAAGAAAATTTGGGTTTTCCAATTTTCTAATAAAAAAAATATTGTCCGGGATTGGATATGTGCCCGATTAGCGATAGGCTTGCCACCTATCACATTGTGGGATTTAGTGTCTTCGGTTAGTCGTGGATGCTCTGGTTGTGCCTCTGACTACCTCTTCGGGGATATGGGCGTGAAGATGTCCGTTGACGCACTATACAACAATTAATTTACAATCTTATTAAACAATGAATCAAGTCTATATCGTGAACAGCATTCTGTCATATGACCAACTTTGTTTCGTTACTATTACCTAAATCGAGCAATAGTAACTCATGCCACCTCCATCAAGTGACGATAACCTTGCGGCCTCTAAGTCGTTACTGTTGCCTAAATCGAGAAATAGCAACTCAGGCTACCTCCATCGAGTGACGATAACCTTGCCACCTCCATTAAGTGACGATAACCTTTCCACCTCTAAGTCGTTACTATCACCTAAATGGAGCAATAGCAACTCATGCCACCTTCATCGAGTGACAATAACCTTACCACCTCTTTCGAGTGACGATAAACATTTCATCTCTTTTTTAGTGACGATAACTTTATCAGCACTTGATTCGTTACGGAGCTTAGCAAACGATACCAAAAACTGTTCACTAATCTTACACAACAGCGCAATAAAAAATTACTTAAGTCGCTTTTATAGTGGTCGTTGGACCCTGTACTTTCCGTTTCACCGTTTTCGATTAAAGCAATGTCATAATTTTGCAAGTTTCTTAAAATCCAATTAATAAACATTAAACATCACACATCGATCGGCTTTATCCAGGCTTCACTACAGTTTTGTTGAGCCGTGATTATTTTTTCAAAAGTACCCACAATACACATCCACACTTGAATTTACAGTAAGCACATAAATTTGTAACCATATCAACTCATAGGTACCATACTATATCACAAGTTTAAAATTACATTCCAACACTTACCAGTTTCTTCACCTGCACAAAGTCTACGAATTGTAGAGCTTGAATGGCGATGGAGACTTTAGGATGGCGATTTCTATTTCACACAACTTGTTATAATTAATAGCACAAAACAATAAGAATTCCACGTGATCTGTGCCTAATAAATCACATATCCTAACTTCATAACACAACATTCAGTGTAGATATTATCAACATACATCAATTCACACTTCGAACAATGTTCACAACACACGCGATACATACACTGCAAGTACACAAAATTTTACAACTAACATCTAGTTCGAAAGCCCTAGTAAATGTGGTTATCATCGCATCACAAGTAATTCTGTTCTCCATAAACTATTTCAAACTCTAGAAGCCTAATAACAAGACCAAGACTGCGATTATTTCATAATGTAAATTATCAATCTCTCACTAAACTCACTCACACTATTACGTAGAACAAAGGGGTTACAATCCCACTTCTGATGTCGGAGAGATATCCCACAAATACGGGCCGAATAGGAACTACAGGACTAGTAGGCCGAGAGGTCACAACTTGAGGTTAGTAAGTGAATAATTCAGAAATATCAAAACAAAGCCGTAACACCTGATATAGTCGTACAACCACATCGTAAACCTTGTAATATTAAACAATAGAGTAGCTACGTAATTACTCACTACACTGTTTACAAAAATAACCACAATCACACATAAACAACTATAGCGTAAACCCATTTGTTACTAAACAAACCAATGTAAGCATTGGAGTAAACCTGCTACTATGACAACACTACGTAAACACGTCACGGTGTTCCGTATTGTTACTGGATAAGTACATACTACGATATTTTTAATCTTCTGAATATGAAACTGAAATTAGCCCGTCTCAAATCAGCCTCTTTAGGGTTTCAATTCAGCCACTACACACACAAAGCGGCTTGTTCTCATACAAATGTCATAAAAAAAGCATTTATTTTTATTTTTGTTTAGTTCGAGACTCGCTGATAAAGGCTTAAAGGCTTAAATAAGGCCTTTACAGTTTTCAGTGTAATAATGTTCGGTTAAACTTGAATAAATAAACTTGATAAAATTGTGGATTCGTTTCATACAATGTGCGTTAAATTTAATTTAAATTTACGTTAGATTAAAAACAAGCGGACATTTTAAGAATCACCTGAAAACCCCCGCCGGGTAAAAATCGGTGCATAATGTGACGAAATAAATTCAAATTAAATACACTGTAGACGAATGTAGGCGTATATTAAGACAATCTTATTAACCCCTGAACCTCACCAAATATTTAAAAAAATGGGACAATTCTGTCGAATTTATTTATCGTCTGTACAGTTGAATTCTGATATATACAAAAACAACAAATGTAGGCATATCTTCAAACTATTTTCATAACTCCTTGATCTCAGCGGATGTAAGAAAATTCGGGGGATTCTGTGACGTTCATACAAAGATAAAAAAGAATATTTTATAATATGATAAGAAAATAATATTAGCACCACGTTGCACAATAGGCCTTATATCCCGGCCTGAGGACAACAACGCACCTGTATCATTTGTGGTGTCTGTATGCTACGGTTCTCTCTTACCATCAGGAGAGCTAAGTGTTTGTTCGCTAACCTCTCATATAAAAAGAAAAAAAATACCCTGGGACAGTTGAAAAATAAATTTTAATTTCTATGAACCCCCTACTAAAAACACATTTGGGACATTTATTTTGATACTTACCAGTATTGAAAAATAAAAAAAAGTTTAATATATAATATATGCACATAATATTTTTTAAAACTCAGTTTTATGTTCCAGGAGATTGTGAACCCAGTAAATAATATAATATGTACAATGTTAGTGGTCTGCCGCAGATAAAAAAGAGGCTATATTGGAAACTAGCTGCTACCCGCGGCTTCGCCCGCGTAGTCTATTTATTTAATATTTAACTCTCCAACGTTACCCGTTGAAATTTTAAGATGAAAAACGGCCTACGGTCTATTTTTATTTAAATATCATCTAAAAAGTATTACACGATGATGTTCTGGAAAGGATAAATTCAGAAAGTAGTGCACTGAGTACAACCGTTCCGTAAGGAGTCAACCACGCGCATACCACGCGTCTGTGTCGCGCGGTCTTTATATAACTATAGTGTTAACGTAGTGATTATATTCTATTTGATAGTGTTATTTTAAAACTGCGATAGCTCTTAAGATAATTATTCAAATCTAGTGATGTGGAATGCAATTTTGTTTTAAATTAAACACTTGTGATGTATGACGTATTTTTTTGGATAAGATTTAACATCGCGTTTATAAAATAACCTTCGCAAATAATGAATTATTTTGAAACAAATTTGGTTAACATAAGAAAAGGTTACAGTAAGCTAACCTTTAAAGATAGAAATGTGCTGTCGCGGACTTTTTTAGGACTTTTAAAGACAATTTCATGACAGTTTCATTGACAATTCTTTCATACATGATTTTTACGAAATTTTTACCTTTAACGCAGCGCACGCTCTCAATAGGAAAAAACCCCGATTTTAAAACATTTATCATTGGTGCTCCGCTCCTATTGATCTTAGCGTGATGATGTATAGCCTATAGCCTTCTTTAATAAATGGACTTTCTAACACTGAAAGTTCAAGCAAACAAACAAACAAACTATTCAGCTTTTTAATATTAGTATAGATAGTACAGATTTTGGTTCCGAGCTCTTACAAAAAAATATAGACGAACTGCTTTCATACCAACTTAGTCATAAAAGGCGAGTTTTGGTTCATTTTATAAAGAGAAAAATCTGGAAAATAAATTTGTCTATACTAAACACATTTAGCGGTGACGTGGTTTTGCACGTTTCCATGTTTATATTATTTTATAATAAGGTTGATAAGTATACTTTTGATTAAATTATCGCTAT